>CANXYI011001207.1:0-12566 GCA_948208565.1 Hura crepitans
AATTGAAATATTGCAAAATCATATATATATATATATATATATATATACACACTTGTTTAGCACATTATTTTCAACATATTCATTACTTATGGTCATTTATCATCTAATCATGATTTTTTCATTTACATCAGTTTATCTTCACTATTCACATATTAATTATATTCTAGTTAATGTTCTAATTGACTAAACATGCATAGTTGTAACTACTCATGTATACACACACACACATATACACATGAGATTCAAAGTGATTTTAAGTTTGTATTTGCCTCATTATAGATTAATTCACTATTTTTATCTTATCACATGTATTTCACTTTATTCTTATGTTCTAATACATGATTACTCAATTTTTTTACTCAAGTTATCATGTCATCTTATTTTCATTGACTTTATCTTATCATCATATCACTTCAAGTCATCTCATGTCATGATCTAGTTTATTACGTTATATTTACAATCAATTATTATCATATCATATATAAGAAATTACTCTTGTTTCATCCTAATTTCACATATCTTGACTAGTTAGACATTAATCAGATACCATCATTATCACATATTATGACACCCTTTACTTGGTCCATTCGCTGGACTTGAATGATAAGTGACACACACAACCAAATATCCAAACTTTGGAAAACTATTATAGTTTAAAACCTTGTTTGAAAACTTACTTCGCATGCACAAGTTTATAAAAACATGAATTATCAAAAACTTTTTTGGTGGTGTACTATTAGGGTCCTTATGTCTAAAATCTAATAGTATAATAGCTGCTCAAGGAAATTATTCCAAATAGTAACCTATAAGCAATTACACCTCTATATAAATCCAACATCAATTCTCAACTCTGTAATCCTTTTGATTACTTTAATACCAATAATCTTAAGTTCAGAGCACACAAGGAATAAATATCATACAAGATAAACTGCCTATGTACACTTTAAATAAGTTTACAAGTTTACTTTAAGAATTACAAAACCATATATATCACAAATTGGGCCCAATCCTTTAAATTACATAAGAGTGCCTCTATTATGATACATCACATAAAATATACTAAAATAAACAAAGTATCATAAGAAATCTTCTCTTGATCTGCTTATTGATATTAAGGCTTTAACTCTATTATGATCTGTGACCTACATATCATAAAAACAACAATGCGCTTAGCATGAAACTTAGTGGTGTATACAAAGTTATATGCTAACACATATGCATAATTTGATTATTTTGAATTAAACTGTATGCTTTATGCATTCATAGCAATATAATGATACAAGCATGTCATTGCAACCATTTTATATACATACTACATGGCAACAACATTTATTCATATTCAATCTCATAACAATAAAGAAATTACATGATTTATATAATTTTTCTATATCATTATTCATTTGCTCATATTATTTATTAATTATTACACATCTTATTTACATTAATGTTCAATTCACCTATACTCAAGAAATATAGTCGTGACACTAGATAATGGGAATCAGTGACCACAAAGGTCTGATGGTGACCTAAAGGTCTAGCAATGACCATAAAGTTTTGACTTTAATCTAAAGATCTAAGACTATGACCCAGAGGTCTAATATAGTGACTCGAAGGTTTGATATAAAATAATGGCCCAAAGGCAAATATAATGGCTTGGAGGCCTGATCATAAGCATCAAAGTCCTTAATAGCTGCTGATATCCCTAGTTGATCGGTTAACCTATCCAATCTAGGTTGTCTACCTCATATAGGCATTAATCTTTATTTATGTTTCACATAATTAACTAGATTTAACATTACTTTACTCAATTAACCAGGTAAAAGGTGTCATAATATGTCATAATATGGGCATTAATCTTTATTTATGTTTCACATAATTAATGATGCATTACCTTAAATACAACTCTTTGCTTTAATATGAGACTCACTCATATTTTACTTTAATCAAATACATTATCATACCTTTATAAAAATTATCTATTCTTTTCATAGAATAAACAAATCTTGTCTTATTCCATTAAAAGCCATAGTTATTTGATATTTAACCATTTACTTTACTCAATTTGTGTACATTATCACAAATATCACATAGAGTTTTGGCCTTAGTATATTTGTGCCTAATACATCATTAATTTTATACTTAACTATATAGTAACCTCACTTCTTAACCTTTTTAGCATTCTTATCACACCCAACACATTTCACTTATATAACATTATAAGATTAACTTAATACTCACATACTTTTCCCATAAGTTACTTTATGCTTATTATTAACCATAGGCACTTGTTTAGGTCAAACACATGTGTACCTAGCTCATACTTTATTTTATACATTAATTACACTTTAACACCTCATATCATGCATTTATATCACTTTATACCTATCAAGACATTTTAGTCTACTTATCATGCCATAAGTTCAATATCTCATATAAATGCATCAATTATCTTCTTTTATCATTCATTAGCCATATTATTTATTTAGGCCAAGGTGTTTAAGTTGAAACCAACCACAGATCCAAGGTATTTATATCTATTTCATTATACTTAAGACATTATTAAGGCCATAGATAAACATCATGCTATTATCTATATAAGTCACATAATCTAACCAAAACAAAGCCATATATTCTCACTTTAGGTTATGCACATGTATTAACCATATAAGTAATGTCATAGCTACATTATGATTTTCTCCTTTTTGTTGCATAATACTATCTCAACTTAGCCATATCATCATCTTTTAGGCTATAATTAAAATCATACATTACTACTAAGGCATTTGGTGATTATAACACTTGAACACGTCATGTCCATACATAACTTATATATACCACAATAATACAGGTTTTAGCCACCATGAATAGTTTACATAACAATTACATCCACTTGTTCCAAGGCATTATTTATATATACATTAACTAATATTTAACTTTAAAACATATATACACATAATACATATGAATCATTGTTTACACTTACAATATGAGCCAAAATACATCTAAGAGCCTTTCTAGACCTTCTCTTTCCCCTTAGTCTTACTTGTTCCTTCTCTCTATAAAAAACATATTATTGGTAAATCAATAAAAATCTATATAAAATCATGCACACCTCTAAAACTTAATCTAACCTTATATGTCACTTATATAACTCTTATAAAACCTTAGAAAAATAAGAGATCATAGAAACTAACCCTCTTTCAAAAATAATTTACTATTTATCTAGAGCTTAACTCCTTTGATTCTTCTAAATCACCTTTTAAATTTTGATCCTCATGCCATAAAAATGCTTTTGACTCATGAAATTGGAGTTTATAAGTGTTTGTAAGGTGGTTTGATAAAGAAAAAATGAAAAAAGGTGAAGGATTTTTCTTGGTGGATGCCATTAGCTCAAGAGGGATTAAAGAAGATGATACTAGTCATCAATTGACCAAAAGAATAAAGAACTTTGACCTTTATATAGGTCTTGAAATCTAATAGTCCGAATTTTTCATTTTTTAATCCAAATGCCATCATTAAACCATTTAATCTTTATTCTTTTTAAACATATTTCCTCTCTCTTTTTTTTATCTCAAATAACACTTTTAAAGGTCCTATAAAATAACTTAATTTGAGTCTTAAATGTCCCAAAAATCTCATGCTGAAAAACTAAGGAAAACTAATTAAAAGCATTACTTTTATCTTTGTTTGATTTTTATAAAATACTTCTTAACATCTAAAAATTCCAATTTCAATAGCAATGGAATATTTGGAACATTGAAGTATTAGGTTGTATCAATCTTGAGTCAATTTGAGCAAAAACAAAATATTTTACGGCTCAACTAAAATTAGGTCATTATTTACAACAAACTGCCGTAAAAACTTTACTTTTATTTTTAATCATCTTAATGATTTTGTCCATTCCAAAATTTGCCCAAAATTATATTATTACTAATACTTCTATTCGATAATATTAGTATGACTCGGGTATCGAGAAACACTATTTGTGTTCTAAAAAGTACTATTTATAACCTTAGAATTTTAGGGTATTGAATTTTTTCCCCTCTTAAAACAAAGTTTGTCCTCTAAATTACCTAGTTTAAATAGTTGAGGATACTATTCCCTTATTTGAGCTTTGCTTTCCCATATTGCTTTTTTAATATTGTGATGCCTTCATAACTCCTTGACTAAATACATGATTTTATTTTGTAACTTTTTTACTTCTTTGGTTAGGAAACTCACTAGTTCTTCATTATAAGATAGATTTGGTCGTATCTCTACCTTTTCAAAAGATAAGATATGTGAGGGATCTGATCTATATCTCCTCAACATAAAGACATGATACATGTCATGTATCTATTGTTGTTTTTAAGGTAAGGCTAGTTTGTAGGCTACTAGTCCTACACACTTGGTTATCTTATATGGGCCAAAAATCCTCAGACTTAACTTGCCCTTTTTGCCAAATCTTAAAATTTCCTTCTATGGGGATACATTAAGAAAAACCTTGACTCTAACATCATATTCTATATCTCTACACATCAAGTCTACATAAGATTTCTATCTATTTATGGCAACTTTTGGCCTATTTTTAATAATCTTCATTTTCTCTTCTACATCCTTAATAAAATTTGGTCCAATAAGCTTATGCTCACTCAATTCATTCTAACATAGAGGAGTCTTACACTTTCTCCTATATAAAGCTTTAAAAGGAGCTATGCCTAGGCTTGTTTGGTGACCATTGTTCTATGTGAACTCTGCCAAGGAGAGGTAGTGATCCCAACTCTCCTTGAACTCAATATCATAACTTCTCAACATGTCTCCAAGCACCTAACAAACATGTTTCCATATAAACATCATATATATCTTGATATCAAAATCACTCAAGTATAAAAGTTACCTAAAAAACTCTTTTAGATTGGCCATCCATTTATGGATGATATTGCCATACTAAAGCTAAATCAAGCGCCTAAGGCATTGTGAAGTTTCTTCTAAGACCTTGATGTAAACCTTGGGTCTCAATTAGATATGATTGATGAATGCACTCTATACAATCAGACAATCTCATTAATGTATAACTATGCTAGCTTCTCGAGAGGATAATCTATTCTTACTGGTATGAAATTGAATATGTCTACCATAACTCAAATTGAATCACACTTGCCCCTAATCATAGGTAGCCTAATTACAAAAGCCATAGTGACTTTATCCCATTTCAATTTTGTTATTGCTATGGGATGTAGCAACCCAGATCGAATTTGATGCTTAGACTTAACTTGCTGACAAGTAAAAATCTAGTCATGTACTTGAATACATCTTTAGGATTTTAACCTGATACATCTTTGTGCTATTAGGATGCATGGCATAAAGAGCATTATGAGCTTCTTGAAGTATCTACTTTTTAACTTCTTCCACATCTAGCACACATAACTGGTCTTGATAATACAAACATCTCTCACTCTTAAGCTTACATTCGATAGGCTTCCCCTCTTAAATCAAACTTGTAACATTCTTTAGCTTGGCCATCTTCTTTTTGTGTATCTTTAACTTGTTATAAAAGGCTAGGTTTAACATGTAGTTCTATCAATAAGGCTTTATCATCTACAAACTTCATTCTAACATTCATAGTTCTTATAGCTACCATAAACTTCCTGCTCAATGCATTTGCCACAATATTGACTTTTCCTGATTGATAGTTAATAAGGTAGTCATAGTCTTTTAACAACTTCACCTATCTCTTCTATCTTAGATATAACTATTTTTATGTAGGAAGGTACTTTAAACTTTTATGGTATTTGTAAACATAACATTTCTCTCCATAAAGATAGTGCCTTTAAATCTTTGAAGCAAACATGATAGTTGCCAACTCAAGATCATACATTGGATAGTTTTTCTCCTGAGGCTTCAATGTTCTTAAGGCATAAGCAACCACCTTGCCATTTTGTATTAATACATAACACAAACCATTCAGAGTTTCTCATACCTTAAAGACTGTAAGACCAACCTTAGATGCTACTTTTGTTGCTCTTTGTTATTTGAATAAACCAAGATGTCATTGATGAAAATAACCATAAACTGATCCAGATAAGGGTAAAAAAATTTGATTCATCAAATCCATAAAAGCCAACTAGAGCATTAGTAAGCCTAAATGGCATTACCAAAACTCATAATGACCATATCTAGTTCTAAACGTTGTCTTTGGCAAATCTGGCTCCTTGACTCTTAACTGATAGTACCCCAATCTTAAATTAATTTTAGAGAAGACACCTGCCTTTCTAAGTTGATCAAATAAATCATCAATATAGGTAACGAATAATTATTCTTAATGGTTACTTTATTCAACTATTGGTAGTCATACATAATCTTAAGGATCTATCTTTCTTCTTTGCAAATAATACTAGTGCCCTTTATGGTGAAACACTTAGTCTAATAAACCCTTAGTCTAACAACTCTTGCAACTGAACTTTTAACTCTTTTTACTCTATAAGAGCCATCCTATACAAAACTATGGACACTAGTGTAATGCCATGTAGAACCTTAATCTCAAACTCAAGCTTTTAATTTAGTGGCAAACTAGGTAGCTCTTCTAAAAAAGCATCCAAATTTTGACACTACTAGCAACAAACTTGATTTGGTTCCTCTCTTTTAGTGTCAATCACATGAGCCAAATAGGCATGACAACCTTTCCTCATTAATCTTCTATTTGTTATAGCTGATATCATATTAGATAGGAAAACTATCCTCTCACCCACAATAGTGATCTCTGATCCATCACTCGCCTTGAGAGAAATTTTCTTCTTTTGGCAATTAACCATGGCATGATGGTTGGACAATTAGTCCATGCCTAAGATCAAGTTGAACTCATTAAAAGGTAATTGAATAAGATTAGCTAGAAACTCATGTCTTTGTACAAACAAAGGACATCCTTTGTATACTCTATTTACTATGAATTGCCAATCTATTAGATTACTAAACATAATCTCAATATCAAGCAACTCTTATGCTAACCCCTGATCTTATGCCCATATAGTGCATATATATGAATATGTCAAACCTAGATCAATCAAAGCCAAAGCAGGTAAATAAAGAAGATAAAATATACCTACAATCAGTTTTAGTGAGTCTACATCTTCTCTAGCTTGAATGGCATACTGTCTAGTAAGAGTTTTACCTTCTGCCTATGATCTGGGTCTCTAGCTACCCTCTATTATGTCATCCTTATTTTTCCTCTGGCCTCTAGAATAAACTATAGAAGTAACTTGTCTCTGTGTAGGTATGAAAGGATTTTTAGGACTACTCTTCTAGTAATTGTCGCAAGTGTAATGTCTGAAAATCCTAGGGTTATGAATAGTACTTCCTAAGATGTGAATAGTTTTTCCCAAGACCAAGGTCACACTAACCTTGCTAAATGGAAGTATTAATTATAAAATTTAGAGTGAAAACAAAGTCATTGAGATTATTAAAATTGACAAATAAGATTTTATGGCAATGTCATGTGAATAGTGCCCCAATTTTAGCTGCATTGGCATTGGAACTAGAATTTTTGAATATCAGGAAGTATTTTTACTAAAATTTGGTATAGATTAAAGTATGATTTTATTTTCATTTTTTCTTATTTTTGAGCATAGCTTTTTAGGGGTTGATGGATTTTGATGGCATGACTTTATGAGAAAATTGGAGTTTTAATAGAAGGTTAATTTAGGGATGGAATAATTAAAAGAAAAGAAGGAAAATAGGGTGAAAAAGAGATGACCATTGGATTGGCAATTGGAGAGATCTTGGCCATTAATTAATTTGACAAAGTCAAAGGTTAAATTAGTGATTTGAAAGGGGTCAAATAGGGATAGTGGTAACTAACACCTCTCCCCCTCTTTTTTTGTTACCAACACCATTAAAGGGCTTTTTCTAAGTTTTCTCCCTTCTTTAATCCTTTAATCCACCACCAATCCTTCACATTTAAGCCATCATGCTACACCTTCATAATCGTTAGAACACTTTTCAATTGGAAAATTAAGAAAGGGATGAGAGAATTTCATGGATAAGATATGGTGTCAATAGTGATCGATTTTTTATCGAGTAAGATTTTTTGGGTTATAATATTTTTTATGTGGTTTTTAGGTGCCTAAGAAGACATATTTATGGTTAGATTTAATTTTGGAGTTGTATTAGATTTATTATGATTTTTTCTAAATTTCTGCCAATTATATTTGTAGACAAAGAAGGAGCAAGAAGAGATAAGGGGGAGGAAAAGGTATAAGCTAGCATTTTGGTGTATTTTGACTCAATTGTTAGTGTATTCAACTTGACATATGCATATTTTATAGGTATGACTACATTTAATAGGTGTATGGCTTTATGTCATAAATGCCATTATTAAATAATTAATAAATTACATTTATTATAAAATTAGTAAGTATGTGTTATGCATAATTTAATGATATGGTAAAGAATGAGATGAATAAGGTGTGATTGAAGTAATGCCCAAAATTTCCTAGATGCCCAAAGTAGATGATTTTGTTACATGATTTGAGTTATGAGCGTGTGTAAGACCTTATAACTTAAATTGAGTTGTATGAGTATAATTTGATGCCTATGTGATGATAATAATGCATTATAGAGTTTATGATATGATATGATGTGGAATTATTGATCTTGATAAGTGTGAAAGTCATTATGGTTTAAGTATGTAAAAACTTATCTTATAAGGTTGCCAATTATATTAAGTATGCATTTTGAGTATACTTTAGCTAAAGCATTTCTATGTCATGTAACACAAACATGCATTATGATATGCATATAAGTAGAATAATGAGATGCTTACATTATGTGATGATGATTAGTATAAGACCATGCCTACTTTTATGAAGAGGTATGATGTGATAAATATATTATGCATGTATATAATGTGGATATGGCTGAATGGCCTATCAATATGAGTTTTGGTGCTATAGGCACATACCAAGAATATACATGTTAATAATGTTTGAATATGATGCTTTGATATTGAGTTCTGTTCATATATGGTGTTAAGGCTTGAATATGGCTAAAATGATTAATGTTATGTGTTGAGCATATAATGGTGTTAAATTAACATCAATGAGTTTATATGAGATGATGATGACATATGGAACATGAATTGATGCAACGATGACTATGGATGTGATTATGTATGTGCATGACTATAATGACTTATGGTATTATTGCAAGACGATTATGAGCACTTAAGACTTTGATTCCCTATTTGGTTATATGTTGATTAAAAGATCTATAAAACTCATTATAAACTGCTTAAAAATAATGAAACTTAAAGTATAATGGTGATGCCCCATATAATTAGACAACCTAGATTTGGATAGGTTAATCGATCAACTAGGGAGATATAGCAACTACTAGGGTACCCTTGGGTGTAATGTCAACCTATAAGCAACCATATCATCCTTCAGGCAATTATATTGGCCTTCGGGCAACCATATCGGCCTACGAGAAAACATATCAAACTTTGAGCAATCATATTAGCCTTTAGGCAACATATTAGCCTTTGGGCAATATTAGACCTATTATTTAGTTTTGGCCTATTGTCTTTTAGATATGGGCATAATTGAACATTGTGGCAAGTAATTAAGAATGATATAATTAAAACTAATTTACATACCTACTAAAGCTAAGTTTAATAAGGATATTGAGATTTATATTATGCATAAGAATTCATTTTGGTGGATATGGATTATTTTTGCAATGTTTATGTATAATTATAGTGTGTTATGCATAATCATATTATGATATAAATTTTGTGTGATAAATGCCTTTGTATAATATGCATGTGAACATACATATGTCGAATGCTTTTGTATAATACAAATGTGAACATACGTATGTCAAATTGAATACACTAATAAGCATTCACTTACGGTATCATTTTATTTTGCAATGCATAGGTTAAAGAAATTTTATTAGAATCAAAGCCTTAATATTAGTAAGGGATCAAGAGACGATTCTTTTGGTATTTTACTCTCTTTTTATTCAATCAATATTTCAATATTGTACTCTTATAATGGCACTCTTATATAATTTGAGGGATTAGACCTAATCTGTGATGTAAATATTTTTGTAACTCACTAATAGTACATAATAACTTATTTATATAAGTATGGTTGGTAAAGTATGACTTGTATGATATCTCTTTCTCATTCATGCATGATGAATATAGAGATTGAGCATGCTGAGTTGGGTTAAAGGGTCAAATGGATAGAGATAATGTTATACTATGTTGGGAGTTTTTTGAAGTATTATTTTTATGCAAGATAATATTTAGGATAGTTCGTAGTGCAACTGTTATGCTATTGAAATTTTGGCACAAGGACCCTAATAGTGTACCATGGAAAATAGTTTTTAAAAATCTGTGTTTTCATAACTTGTGCATATAATGTATGTTTAAATCTCATATAATAAAGTTTAAATTTTATAATGGTTTTCCATTAGAGTAGTTTGAATATCGATTTATATGCTATTTTTTATTTGAGTCTGATGATTAGATTAGGTAAGGGGTGTCATATTTGTTTCTATCAGAGCTTCGATTTAGGCATTCCTTGATATATATGGTTACATAAAAGTGCTTAGGATTTAAAAAGTGTACATCACATAACTATACATAGTGAGGCTTATAATCTATTTCTTTTCCTATAGATCTAATAATGCATCAATCTTTATCATAAGGTAAAGAGAAAGTTGAGAGCCATACTTCTACTATAGTGGGTTAGAGGGCTGCCAAGTTCAAGGCATTATCATCAAGTGAGGCTGGCATGTATATCAAGGGC
Source organism: Hura crepitans (assembly GCA_948208565.1). NCBI lineage: Eukaryota > Viridiplantae > Streptophyta > Magnoliopsida > Malpighiales > Euphorbiaceae > Hura > Hura crepitans. Next base: position 10,791 of record CANXYI011001207.1, read on the forward strand.
CATAAGTTCATACTGCTTGGCTAGAGTAGATGATAGAATCAATAAGACAAGCTGCTACTATTGCTATAGTTCACCCTAGTCCACCTTCACTAGTTCAACCAAAACCTTAGGCTCTTTACAAAACATAACTTGAGATGCTTAAAAAGAATGAGGCTGAGGATTTCAAGGGTAATGAGTTTGATAGATCTCACTGAGTGAAATATTGGCTAGATAGAACTATAAGGATTATACAGCAACTAAAGTGTACTCAAGAGTTTATGTGAGTTATACCACTTCTTATCAAGTTGATAAGGCTTTTAAGTGGTGGGAGAAAATAACATATGGCTAAAAAAGATTTCACTTGGGAATTTTTCCTTAAAGAGTTCAAGAAAAAGTATATAACTTATCATTACTTAGACCAAAAAAGGTAAGAGTTTGTGGACTTGAAATAAAGACATCAGTCTATAGTAGAATATGAGAAGGACTCTGTAATGCTTAGTCGGTATACAAGGGAGATGGTTTCTACTAAAGAAGGCCAATGCAAGCAATTTGAGAAGGGGTTTAACCTTGAAATTATGCTTCAAATAGCTCATGTGAAGATTAGAGACTTTTTAGCTTTGGTTGCAGCTTGTCATACCATGGAATAGATTTAGAAAATGAAAGAGAAGTGAGATAACTTCTAGAAAAAAGAGGTCTTTTAGCAATAGGCAAGCTAGTACAACCCTTATATTTGAGAAGAAGCCAAAGATTGAGCAGTCTAAACCACTTTAAAGTCAAAAATAGAACTAGACATAATAGTTCAATAAGGGATCTAGAGTTCAGTCTAGGCAATAGACTCAAAGCACACATGTGTCTATCTTTATAGCTATAAGTACACTTCTACCTCAGTGTGAGCATTGTGGTAAGAGGTATAAAGGTACATGCTAAAAGACCATGTCAGGAGTATATTAGGGATATGGCTCTAAAGGCTATATGTTTAGAGATTGTTTAATAAAACTAATAGATTCGGCTTACAAGAGAGATACGAAGGATGTAAGAGATCAAAAACTAAAGGGACAAGTCAAAAAGCAGAGCACCAACAAAATAATATGCCATTCAAGATAAAGAAAAAGTTATTGCATCAGATGTGATATTGGTACTTTCTAACTCTTTGATTTACTTGTTTTAGCACTGATAGATCTAAGTTTAACACAATCTTATATTTGCATTACACGAGCACTAGATCGGGAGTTAGTATCGGAGATGCTTGATATTAAGATTATGGTTAGTAACTATTCATTTTTCTCAATCATACGTAGCAAAAAAATTAAAGTTTTGATAGAAACCAGTAATGATAATAGACCCGGATAATTTAAAATTCATACGAAATGTTAAATCTAGCAGTGTTTCGTGATTTATCATAAAAGGATGATAGCAGATTCCCTCCGTGAGCTCTTCTCACTAGGTTGTTACAAACCACAGTGATCCTCTTTAAGGAGCACCTCTAAGGTAATCCACATAAGAAGTTTTCAGAAGAGATTAACTTGTAATTCTAGATGCTAGTAGGAATTACAAGTGGATGAAGGAAGAAGAAGAAAACGCGTGCTTTAATTATTCTATGCAAAAATTCTATAGTAGAATGTCTCCTTTTGGTGGCTTTTACAATAAAGTTTATTTATATCATAAATAAATAATATTTAGGTCAGATTTTAACACTTAAAATCTGCTCTAAGTTAAACCAAAATGGACATATCAATTTGGTCTCTTTCTATCCTATGCGTATAAGCTTTTTAATAGGCGTATATGTAATATGCTTTG
>CANXYI011001243.1:0-12338 GCA_948208565.1 Hura crepitans
TTAAAGTAGTATTCTTGCCTTATATGTATATATATATTTACTTTAATTAATTATTTAAATTGAGCTAGGACATCTATGCAAAATGTCTAAAATGCCCTTTAGCTGGCATTTTATCAAAGCTAAGGAAACACTATTCCATTATACTTAATTTTTCTGTTCATAATCAGTCTGATTATTTATTTGATTTAATTTCCTAACCCGACTAGGAAGACGACACTTTAAAACACTAGTTCTAGAGGGATAATAATTGGTGCAGTGGTCCTCATTCTGGACCTACGCCGCTGCACCGGCATGTGTGCCATAATAGAGATCAACCGTAGCCTCCCTAAACATAATAAAATAACTGAGTGGCATAATGGAGATCAGCACGTGGGCCTCCCCAACCATAATAAAAATAAATGGGTGGCATAATGAAGATCAGTCTATGGGCCTCCCCAACCATAAATATCTATCAAGAACTAGGTGACATAATGGAGATCAGTCCGTAAACCTCTCCAACCACCAATGAACACCATCGATAACTGGGTGACATAATGGAGATCAGTCCGTAGACCTCTCTAGCCACTAATGAACTAGCAGTTGCAAAACCCTAAGTTAACTAGTCAACTCTTCTAGTGGGTGTCTAACCAATGGGCCAAATAGTTAATTTAACTTTATTTATTATCCAAAATTATTCTAATAATATTTTCATCTTAAAAATAGATAGATAAAAATTTTATCTTATACTTTAAAATTTTATTTAGACTGGTATAGCCACTTTTTAGCTCTACCGGGTAAAATTCAAAAATAATTTTTAGGTCTGTTATGATCAAGACTCAAAGTGTCTTATGATATGATTTATTATGGCATTTCCACTTTAAAACTTAACACTTTTTGGTCCAATGACATTTTTGGTTCAAGGAGAGGTCAACTAGAGAGCTATAGGTCATTTCTACCACTTTTGGAAGTCAATTTTCTAGGACTATTTTAAGTGTGATTTTATTTCAATTTCCACTATTCCTTTTGACATTTTACTAGGCACTAGGCCAATTATAATTAGGCTAAGTCCAAGGCCAAACTGTAGGCACAATTGCCAATTAAAACTGAGCTAAGTCCATAGCCAAAATATAGGCATTAAGCCACTAAAACAGGGCCAATTCCCTAGCCAAAATCTAGGTACCATGCCACTATCACTGGGCCAAATCCACAGCCAAAAAGTAATTCACTTCTAGCCTCTTAAAGGCACAAGGAAGGTTCCAGTTATTTACTGACTTAAAGTCACTTTTAAGTCATTGTCTTAAGTCTTAAGTACATTATTTGGTTCAAGTATCTCTAGCCAAGTTAAGGTACATTTCAAGTTCTCATTGTTATGTTAATATATCATATACATCATCTAAAATTCATACTCATTATTAGCCAAATTCATAACCAACATTGGACATACACTAAACTTGTTCATAAGCTAGCTTCCAAACCATATCACTAATACATACATTAAGGTACTAAGGGAAAAGTGTACTTAATTCCTATTACTCTTTAACTTGGCATCAAAATTCAACCATAAACACATTCCATGCCACAATAATACTCAAATTCAAATAAATTACCATAGGTTACTTGCCACCATCAAGTAATACACTAAGAAAAATGCTCTTGGGTATTAACTTCCAATGCAAATTTCACCATTATTTCACAAGTAAAATGGCCATAAACTTCCCTTTAACATGTTATACAATACTAAAATTATATCCTAACCCATGTATAACTAACACATGCAATTATATTCACCAAAAATAGCAAGGAAATGAAGCTAATTTTGACAATCTCCTCAAAACATACTTCCTAACATTTTAGGTGTTCACTTGTTCATCACTACCAAAGAAGAGTTGATTCATTAATTCAATATTCTAGCACTGTATCACAAAGTTTACTAACCTAGGCACCCAAAACCTATGAAGAAAGGGTTGTAAATTAACTTACATGACACTTTGAAGGTGTCAATCCCATCCATACTTTTGCTGCCTGCCTAGTTCTAGCTTCTGTGGTAGACTTGTGCTTCCTCCATGACCTTAAAACTAGCCTCTAATGGCCACCAATCCCTTACACACACAATCCCACACATGTTAGCTACAATTTTTCATCAAGAATCACTGAAAAAGTCTAAGAAATGGGGTAGATACAGCCAAGAACTCACCTCACATACACAGTTCTGGACTATTCTATGTCTATCTCCTTCTTTGATTTTTCCCTCCCTAACCACAGCTTTTTTTAGAAAGATTATTTATCTTGCTAGTGCCTAACATCCAAAGGAAAATTTAGCCATCAAAATCAACCCATTTGGACTCCAGAGTAAAATTTTATGGCCTAAATACTACTAAAGTGGCATCGACATTTCTAGTGAGAAGAGAAAATGAACTTTTGTCTCTTACAAGTGGAAATCCACTTGCCATGGCCCATTTGCCATTTGGCAAGTGGGCTAAGACATTTGGCACTACATGGGCCCTACTTTGCCACCTCAACCTTGTCCCGATAATTCTCAAACCATCTCGATTTTTTAGGAAACTTTAAAAATTCATAAAAATTCACTCGGACCTCTAAAAATTATACTGTTTATTTTAAAATACCTATTTTAATCCCCTCTACTTGCTCATAAATTTTTGTAACAAAATTCCACCGATAGTGTAGTTTTTAGATGGCCCCAATTTGTATGCCAACCTCGAAAATTATGAGATTTTGCAAATGACCTCTGATTCCAAAAATTCTTTCACCATTAGACTCAGTGTGATTTTTTAGCTTCATAGTCTAATATTTTTTAGGCCGTCCGAGTACATCTCGAGTTAGTCCCGACCTGAAAATTTTTTATTAGCTTGATGGGTAACTTATAGCCTAGAATGAATTATTGGTTCTGCTAAATTTTTTTTATTTTGCCTTTTTCATCATTTTAAAGCCCCTTGAAGTTTTATGACCTATGCCACTACCTCGATCCACGTGCAAGTGACCCGGCACCCTGGGTGCACTCCTAAGACCCTATCGTACTATTCAAGAAGCCTTGGGATGCGGCATTACATTCTATCCCCAAAACTCAACCAATTTAAGCCCTTAGTCCTCCCAAAATCTTGAGCCCAAAATACAACAATAAATCAAAATTTTAATACATTTTATGGGCCAAAAATTTTGTAAAAATAGTTCTCAAAATAGAAAATTTATGTTTCCAAAACCATTGGACTATTTAGAATATTTGAGTATTAGGTTGTAACATTTTCAAATTACTTTGAGCAACTTTTTATTTATTTTACAGTTCAGCTTTGCCTATGGCACTATTCACAAGACATTGTCGTAAAATATTTATTAGCATTTTTAACCATCAGAATGACTTTAGATTAGCTTCAAACATTGCCTAAAATTCCCTCATAATTAATAGTCCTCATCGATACACTTAGTGTGACTCAGGTTTTGGGAAGCAGTATTTATCCCGAAAAGTACTATTCATAAAAGTCAGGATTTTCGGGTTTTTAGATTTCTTCTCCTTTTCAAATAAATATCATCCTTGACATACCTAGTTTAAATAAATATGGATATTGTTCTCATATCTGAGCTTCGCTTTCCTAAGTAGCTTATTCCATGCCGTGTTGTCACCATTAGACTTTCACCAATGGCATAGTCTTGTTTTGCAATTCCTTTACCTCTCTGGCTAGGATACCAATAAGTTTTTCTTCATATGACAAGTCTGGTCGTATCTCAACTTTTTCAACTATCAATACATGTAAAGGGTCTAATTTATATCTTCTTAGCATCAAGACATAAAGCACATCATGAATCTATTAAAACATTACAGGTAAAGCCAGTGTGTAGGCTAATAAACCCATATGTTCTGTGATCTCATATGGCCTAATAAACCTCGAACTCAACTTTCCTTTCTTACCAAACCTGAATACCATTTTCCATAGAGATACCTCAAGAAAAACTTTATTGCCAACTTCATACTCGATATCTCTTCTCTTTAAATTCGTATAGGATTTTTTGTCTATCTGAAGCAGCCTTCAGTCTTTCTTTGATGATTTTCACCTTCTCTTTAGCATCCTTAACCAAATCAAGTCCCATAAGTTTATGCCCACTCAACTTGCTCCAACATAATGGAGTTCTACATCGTCTCCTATATAATGCCTTATAAAGAGCCATACTAAGACTCGTTTAGTAACTATTGTTGTAACTAAATTCCACCAATGACAAATATCAATCATAACTACCTTTGAGCTCTATGCCACATGCTCGAAGCATGTCCTCTAGTATCTAAATGATTCTCTCTAACTGACCATCTGTCTAAGGATGAAAAGCTATGCTAAAATTGAGCCTAGTCTCCAAAGCATTCTAGAGCTTCCTCTAAAATCTCGATGTAAAATGGGGATCTCTATTTGAAATGATGGAAGAAGGCACTCCATGAAGCCTAACTATCTCATTAATGTACAATTCTACCAATCTCTCTATAAAGTAATCCTTTCTCATAGAAATAAAGTGAGCAGACTTGGTCAATCTATCAACCACTACCTAAATAGAATCATGCTTGTTCTTCGTCACTGATAGTCTAATCACAAAGTCCATAGTTATTCGATCCCATTTCCATTCTTGTATTGCTATGGGATAAAGCAAACCAAAAGGAACCTAATGATTAGCCTTCACCTACTAACAAGTGAGGTATCTAGTCATATAATTAGCTACATCTCTCTTTATGCCCAGCCACTAATGGGCCATCTTAAAATCTTGGTACATTTTTATACTGCCAGGATGTATAGCATACAGTGTATTATGCGCTTCTTATAGAATTTGCTGTGTGACACCTCCTATAGGATTTTTGTAGAAACCCAATAAATGGTGCACTTCCCGCTGGGTCACCCATCATGGTATTTCCTTAGAGTTCATTCATTTAACTTTTGCTAAATAATTATTATTTATTTTAGCTTAACTCTAAATCTCAACTTGTCTTTTTTTAGATTTAATTTAAGGTGACACAATCTAAGCATAAACAAATAGACCTTTACAGCCTTCTTAGAATTTTACTTACATCCGATAGCATAACAGTTGTTCAGGTGACTAACTATAATTTTTAACACTTGTAAACATTTCTATAAAATATTCCACATCTCCTAGACCCATCTAGTCCCCCAAATATACACCTAGCATTATCATTCTATCAATCAGCAACATAGGCCTCAAGCCATAATTAAACAATCACAAATGTAGAACCTCAAGCTCACATACCATAAACACCATATGAATAAAATCATACATTTGAAGCATATTTCATATATATCTATAACCTTTCTATATGGTACCCATTCCCCACCTATGTACATGAGTGTAAAACTACAAACTAGCTGTATAATAACCTTCACACATATCCTCTGAACTTACATGCATGCATTTTGAGGCTATCCACTAAGGATTACCTGTGCACTGAAATAGGTACGCTGAGTATATAATACTCAGTGGTGAACTCAAGCATTTAAAACATGTCACATAAATTATCATGCACTTATACAACACTAATATCCATTTATTTAACCAAGTTATTATGCTAATAATTGATAATATATTTATCAAAGTGACCACACCACCCTTTTATTCGTTGATTAATTACTCATGTAGATAATGTCTTAAGATTCCATATCTTATTTATGTTCTCTATTATCAATGATAATATTAATTAAGTCTAGTGATTAAACCACTAATTAAACATTTCTACCAAATGACCACAATACCCTCATACTTGTATAGGCCAACTAACCACTTGTTTATTCATTAAGATAAAAGTAAACTATCAATTTAAGCCACTTTCAGTGACAATATCCAATAACATGACTATCAGGCTAATAAAGTTCATGTGAGTAAAAATTACTAAAATACCCTTTTTACCTATGCATAGTAGATTACCATGTATTTAATCCTTTAAAAATATATAATTTATGAATTCAAGCCGTTTCCAATAATAACAGTCAAGGAATTGATTTATCAAGTCATTAAATAGTATACATGCAAAAAATACCAAATTACTGCTAATGGTAGATACTAGTTAGATAGCCATGTCGAAGCATGCATTTTATTATTTTCTAACATCACCATTATTTCATTTATTATTTGTTTAGTTTAATTTAACTGGCCAATGAGGCAAATGACACTTACATACATTGGACCTATAGGGAAATAAAATAATGTGTAGTGATCCACATTTTGGACCTCGACCACTGACACTAATAAGATATAGTCTATCTAACATACTAGTATAGTGGCCCTTCGGGACCTTGGCCATTGTACCAATCCTATTTGAAGGTCAAAGATGTCACAAACTGGTCTGTATAATAGTCTAGCCTATTTAATTGACTAGTGCAGTGGCATTTTGGGACTTATGTCGTTACACTGACAAAATAAAGTGAATGAGTTAATAAATCTAAAATGTCACAAACTAGTCTACATAGCAAACTAGTTTGTTTAATTGACTAGTGCAGTAGCCCTCAAAGGACTTATGCTGTTGCACCATCAAAATAAGGTAAACGGTATCAAGTGTGCAAAGGCACATGAGTGTTAATCTAATAGACTAGTGCAATGGCCTAAAATAAACCTAGGCCCCTATACTGGCCTTGCCTAAAAATCAGACAATGTAGTAGCTACTAAAATCCCTAAGTTAACTAGTTAACCCATCCAGTGCGTGTCTAACTAATGGGCTATGTAACTCAATTTATGTTTATTCCTTCACAAATTAACTTCTTATAATATTTAGAAGTAAAAAATAGTCAGTTTTCAATTTTATTTTATAGTTCATTTTTAATCAGGTCTGGTATGGCCAAAATTAGGCTATATTGGGTAAAATTCCAATATAAATTTTAAGTTCTATAATGCTAGTATTTAAGGTACATTATGCCTTATTTCACTTTATAATTATTTCTTATGTAATTGTTATTTACTGTCTAGTGGCATTCTTGATTTAGGTAATGGTCAAACTTGACAGTTATAGGTGATTTCATCAAATTTCAATAGCTTTTTCTTAGTTTATTACTCAACATTTTCAGTGTAGTTTCATCATTATTTACACAATGTTCATAGGCCATAACCTTACAATCCCTAGGCCACTTAAAAGGCCAAAACATAGGCATTATAGCTAACATATTAAATCACAAGTAATAACCCTTAAAGGCACATTTAGAGGCTTATTTTACAAGTACATTTCATGTCCGCTTTAACTCTCTTTTAGACCATTTAACTTGAGTTCTTGTTCAAGTATTAACCAATCACTTTTAATTCATTATCAAGCATTCATGTATATCATAATTATCCCATATCCAAATCCAAATCAAGCCAACTAAATGTAACCATTTCAAGTCCACAACATCAAACTTCAAAACAATTACTCATTTCAAACAAAACACTAAAGATTACTTAACATTTTCTTTGCTAATGATCTCGGGTACATTAATATACAAGCCATAATCATGCACTTTTCCATATTTCCTTACACATTCAATCACTTGCACATGCTCTCAAAACATTTATGCATTCACAAGGATGTTTTTATATCAATTTAGATAGTCTAAGCATGGTGTGTGTCTCGGCTATTCAAGGAATTCACCAAAATCATGCACTAAACAAACTTATCACATGCCAACCTATCTTTTCATATACTATAGGTTTAAAATACATGTCAAGACAACTAACTACACATACATAACCCATAACCATATACCATAGGAAATAATTATCAGTTGCTATCACAAAATCAGTAACTAACCAAGCCCATACGCATGCTAAAGCTTTCAGCAAGCAAACCATCCACACATAGCAAACTAAAACTTCAATCAAGTAATACCTATTTCAATGCCATTTTACTCTTTCTATCTAAGGGATTTCACTCAAGCTTTGAAGTGCCATTACTAGACACTAGATTATAGAATTCTAAAACATATTTCTAACCCTCTAAAGATCAAATGGCATGAAGAAAATATCAAACTTCACTTACTTATTAAGAAGAAACACTCAAAGCCTCAATTTCACAAGCTATCTAGCCCTTCCATGGTGACTTCTCCACCCTTTTTCAAGCTTTTCCTTATCTCAAATCCCCTCAAACATAATTCACACACACCTTCTTAGATTTTAGGCATCATAAGGAACTATGGAAATTCAAGAAAAAGCCATGAAAGCTCACCTTGTACACTTGTTGGACTACTTCTAACCAACAAACTTCAATGAATTTTAATTAATTATTGGAGTCTCCTTTTTCAGTGCTAATTGAATTTAAAAACCAAGAAATTGTAGAAATGGCTAAAAGAAGAACATGAAAGTGCTCTCTCTTCCCCTAGATGGCATCGATTTTGGACAACTAAGGGAGGAAATTTTTTTTTCTTTGTTTTAGTGGAATTTTCCACTTGTCAAGACAATTTGCCATTTAGCATGGGCCTTAAGCCAACTGGCATGGTACAGGTGGGTCCCACAACCACTCAAACCATCCCGAAATAGCTTAATTTTTTGCAAAACTTCATAAATTCACCAGAATTCACATGGACCTCAAAAAATTAGACTGTTTATTTTAAAAATACTATTTTAATCCCCTTTACATGCTCATATATTTTTCACAGCCAAATTCCATCGATAAGATAATTTTTAGACTACCTTGATTTGTGTGCCTACCTAAGAAATTACTAGAATTTGCAAATGACCTCAAAATTCAAAAATTCTTCCCCCAATAGACTCAGTGGAATTTTTAAGTTTCAAAGTCTAAAATTTTTGGGTCCGTCCAAGCACATTCTGAGTCATTCCCAGCTCAAAATTTTTTATTACGTAGATCAATAACTTAATACCTAAAATGAATTTTTGGTTCTATTAAATTTTTTAATTTTTAAATTTTCATCCATTTAAGTCCCCTCAAAGTTTTCATGACCAATGCCACCACTTTAGTTTACATGTAAGTGACCCAGCACCCTAAGCACACTTCTCGACCTTATGGCACTATTTATGGAGCCTCGACGTACAGGAGTTACATGCTATCTCAAATCCTCTTTCTCTGGCACACATAGGCAGTCATGGTAATACAAATAACTGTCTTTCTTAATCACAAACTCGATAGACTTTCCCTCTTAAATCATACTTATGATACTCTAAAGTCTATGATCATCTTTCTATGAATCCTTCACTACCTGTATTAAGCTCGGCTTAACTTACAACTTAGTTAGCAAACTGGCATCATCTTGTAGCTTTAAGCTAACATGCATTGCCTTTAAAGTTGACATAAGCTTTCTACTCATGGCATCCATAACTTTTTTTAGCTTCCCTAGGATGGTAGTTAATAAGGCAATTATAATCCTTAATTAACTCTATCTATCTCCTTTGCTTCATGTTTAATTCTTTCTTCTTCAGCAAATATTTTAGACTTTTGCGGTCAGTGAAAACATAGCACTTTTCTCCATATAGATAGTGCCTCTATATCTTTAGAGCAAATATAATGGTTGTGAGCTTTAAGTTATACATCGGGTAGTTTTTCTCATAAGGTTTTAACTATCAAGAAGCATTGGCAATAACCTTGCCATCTCTTAAGCTTGTTAAAACTCTCTTGACACTTGCTATCCCATTCAAATTTCACATATTTCCTCAGAAGACGTGTCATAGGGGCTATAACCAAGGAAAACCCCTAGACAAACCTTCTGTAATAGCTAGTTGACCCTAAAAAACTCCTAATCATAGTTATGTTCCTTGGTGGTTTCCAATCCATTACTACCTGAATCTTACTAAGATCAACCCTTATACCTTATACCAATATATATCCTAAAAATGATGCTTCCTCTAGCCAAAACTCACACTCGTTAAGTTTGGCATACAGTTTTTCATCCCTTAAAATATGTAAAGCCATCCATAGATGCTTATCATGCTCTTCTCAATTTTTGGAATACATAAAAATGTCATCTATGAAGACCACCACAAACTGATCTAGAAATAGCCTAAAAATTTAGTTCATGAGGTTTATGAATGTCGCCGGTGCACTAGTTAACCCGAAAGGCATTGCTAGGAACTCATAGTGACCATATCTGGTCCTAAAAGCCATCTTGTGTATGTCTACCTCTTTTACTCTCAATTGATAATACCCAGATCTAAGATCAATCTTAAAGAAGACACCTACCCCTCTAAGCTAATAAAAAAGATCATCGATCCCTAGTAAAGGATACTTGTTCTTGATGGTTACTTTGTTCGACTATCTATAATCCATGTAAGTCTTAAAGAATCATCCTCCTTCTTGATAAATAGAATCAGTGCTCCATATGGTGAAACACTCGATTTGATGAAACCCTTGTCAAAAAGCTCTTGCAACTATATCTTCAATTCTTTCAACTCCACAAGAGACATTTTATATAGAGTTATAGAAACTGGTGTTATGCCTTGCATCACTTCAATCTCAAATTCTAACTCCTATTCTAGTGGCAAACCAAATGACTCATCTGGGAAACATCCCTAAACTCAGCTATAATAGGAATTTGACTAACTTCTATTATTTCCTTTATGGTGTTAACCATATAAGCAAGATAGGCTTCACAACCCTTTTGCATCATCCTTCTAGCCACAGTTGCTAATACCATGTCAGTCATGTAATCCGATCTATCAACCAACACTTTCACTTCTGACCCATTACTAGCTTATAACATGATAGTTTTCTTCTTGCAATCTACCATGGCATAATACTTGAACAATCAGTCTATGCCTAAGATAAGATTAAATGCATTAAATGACAATTCAATGAGATCCACTAAAAAAACATGTCCTTATGCTAACAATGAATAGTCTCTGTACACTTTATTCATTATAATGTGTTGCCCTATAGGATTGTTAACCATCATGTCAAAGCTAAATTCATCTAGTTCTAAACCCTAATTTATAACCTGTGCAGTGCATATATAAGAATGTGTGGACCCCGGGTCTATCAGTGCTAAAGTAGGTAAATCAAAGATACAAAATGTACCTACTATAACATCAGTGGCCTCTACCTCCTCTCTAGCTTTTATGTTATATTGTCTAGCTGGAGCTCTGTTCTCTATCCTATCTTTCTAACTGACCTTATCTCTACTTCTAGTATCTCTCCTGTCCTACTTTGAAGAAGAAACATAAAGGAAATCATTTTGAAAATGATCTTCAGAGCCACAACCCTAGCAAGATCTTGGTATGAGTCTCCAACAAACCCCTAGATGTCTCCTATGGCAAGTTTGACAAGCAAGTGTCATAGCACTACCTACAGTGGATCTAAGAGCACCTAAAGTCTGAGTCTATGCTTGGGTCTATGTTCTAGAACCCTATCTTAAGCTCTGTGATTGGTCTAACTGCTTGCCTTGATAATGTCGAGACTGACCACTCTTATACTTCTTATTAGATATATACCTAGAACTAACTTGCCCATGTCCAAATGATCTCTTCTTGAAACTATCTCACTTCTATCTTAGCTTATTCACCATTTCTATAGTGTGATAGGATACTACCAAGGTTAAAAAGTCTCAGATCTTCATAAGAGCAACATGTTGCATAATATATAAGTTCAACCCCTTCTCAAACTTCTTACAGTGGTCTTCTTTTGTCACAACCACTGCCTTCGCATACTGGGTTAGGTGAGCAGATTCATTCTCATACTCAAAGATTATTTTATGTCTCTGCTTGAGATTCATGAATTCCTTGCATTTTTGGTCCAGGTAGTGCTTAGTGATGTACTTTTCCTTGAATTCCTTCAAAAAGAAATCCCATGTGATATCTAGAGCAATCTTGTGTTCAGTGATTACTTCCCACCATTTCAATGCTTCTTCAGACAACATTAAGGTGGCACATGCAACATACTCATCTTATAGGCATCGCAACTACTGCATAATACGAATCATTTGGTCTAACCAGTATTCAACTCTACTGGACTCATCTGACTCTTCCCCCTTAAAGAATTTAGATCCATTCTTGATTAACCTCTCTATATAAGTCCTCTTGTATGTCAACTATTCTTGTGGTGCTAAAGGTGGAATAGCTTGTGCATTAGCAACTGCAGTATTAGCAGTCACAGTAGCTTTAGTAGCCACTATTGCTTGCTTGATAGAATCTAGCATCATTTCCAACCAAGTAGCTGGACCTTGCTATCCAAAAGCAGCATGTTTAACATCATTAAGAGTCATATACTCGAGTTATGCCTCCCTTTGTCCTATGATAGAAGGAGCATGACTCTGTAACGTCCGCCGGTCGACGTCTCATGAACAGTGCCTTCGGAACCCGATTGATGTTCCCCGCGGTGCGGGTTATCATTTCGAGTCCGATAACTGGCATATTGGTCATAAAACTTTGACAGGCCGGAAAAGGGTCTA
>CANXYI011001254.1:0-28147 GCA_948208565.1 Hura crepitans
ACTTTTATACTTCAAAAACCTTCACAAATCAATTTTTAACATAATTAAGGGATTTTTGCTAGCAATAAGAAAGGGAAAAGCTTGCAAGAAGAAGGAAAAATGGTAGATGTAAGATGGAAATGGCATTAAGACACAATGAGGATAAAATAGGAGAAGTGGGGTGGTAAGTGTGAGTGGCCAAATGGACACTTAGGTGTCACTTTGAGCCCTTTTTATAGTGGCTGAGGTGGCATTGGTGGGGCCACATGCCACTTGTACATCCCAAAATAACTCGATTTTGACAAAAATTTTGGGGAATTTTTAAAAAAACACACAGACCTCTAAAAATCATTATATTTATTTTAAGAATCCATGATTAATCCCATTTAGAGGCTTATAAAATTTCACAATCGAATTCCACCAACAGGATAGTTAACCAATTGCCTCGATTAATGTGTAAAAGCTTAAAACTAAGAAAATTTACAAACGAGCTTAGAATTCAAAAATTCTTTCACCAATGGACTAATAAAAATTTTTAACCTTTAGTGTATGGAAGTTTTAGATCATCCAGGCACATCCTAAGTCATTCTCAGCTTGACTCCATCTAAGCCTATGGCCCACTAGATTACAGCTTAAAATAATTTATTGGTTCTGCTAATTCTTTAAATTAAGCCATTTTCATCATTTTATGGCCCCTCAAAGTTTCATAACCAGTACCCCTACCTCGAGCCTCATGAAGGTGGCCCGGCACTTCGAGAACACTTTTTAGCCTTAGTGGTACTATTCACAGAGCTTCGACTTACCGACATTACAATTCTTCCCCTTTTAAAAAATCTCATCCTTAAGATTACCTAAAGTGAATAAGTGTGGATACTATGACTTCATATACTCATTAAGCTCCCATGTAGCTTCTTTTACATTATAATGCCTCTAGAGGACTTTAACTAAAGGAATAGCTTTCTTCCTCAATGTTTTCACTACTTTGGCCAATATCTATATTAGTTTTTCTTTATAGCTCAAGTCTAGCTGTATTTTAACATCTGTTGTTGGAACTATGTGGAAGGGATCTAATATATATCACCTCAGTATTAAGACATGAAACACATCATGAATATGTGACAACTCAGATGGCAAGGCTAGCTTATATGCTAGAGCTCCCACTCTTTCTATGATTTTATATGATCTAATGAATATGGGGCTCAACATTCCCTTTTTCCTAAATCTAAGGAACCTCTTTCATAGAGATAAATTTAAGAATACTTTCTCACTAACAACATACTCAATATACCTTTGCCTTAGATCAACATAGGATTTTTGCCTATCAACTGTAGCTCTCAACCTTTCTCTAACAACTTTAACCTTTTCCTTTATATCTCTAATCAAATCAACTCCAGATATCTTGTTCTCCCTAATCTCACTCTAGCACAAAAGGAGTTCTACACCTTCTACCATATAGTGCTCCATATGGGGCCATGCCTAAACTAGTCTAATAGCTATTGTTATAAGCAAACTCAGCTAGAGACAAAATATTGATCCTAATTGTCTTTAAATTCAATAGCACAGCTATACAACATATCCTCAAGCACTTGTATCATCCTTTTTGATTGTCCATCTGTCTAAGGGTGAAAAGTTATACTGTATGTCAATTTAATGCCTAAGGCTTCATGCAACTTCTTCTAAAACCTGGAAGTGAATCAAGGATCTCTATCAGAAATGATTGCCATAGGTGCACTATACAGTCTAGCAATCTTATCAATGTATAATTTAGCTAACTTTTCTAGTGGGTAGTCTATTCTGATAGGGATAAAGTGAGCTATCTTAGTCAGTTTGTCAACAATCACCCACATACCATCAAATTTGTCTTTAGTCTTAGGCAATCCCATTAAAAAATCCATTATCACCTTTTCCTACATCTATTCTAGTATTGCTATAGGATGTAACAATCTAGAAAGAAACTGATGCTTAACCTTTACCTGCTAGCATGTCAGACATCTAGCAACATACTTTGCCACATCCCTTATCATTCCTAACCATCAATACTGGGGCTTCAGGTCCAAATATATCTTAGTACTACCAAGGTGTATAGAATAAGGAGCTTTATATGCCTCCTTCAGTATCTATAATCTTAGGTCATCTATACTAGGTAGACATAACCTACCCTGATAATATAGACATCCATCCTCACTCAAGTCAAATCCTTTTGCTCAATCTTTTACTTTAGTTACCAGCTACATCAGTGACTCATCTCTACTCGTGCTTCCTTTATCTATTATATAAAGGCTAGTTTAATTTGTACCTCAGCCAATACAATATTCTCCTTGGTGTACTACAATTTAAGATTCATAGATCTCAAAGTTACCATGAATTTCTTGCTCAAAGCATCTGTTACCACATTAGCTTTCCCTGGGTGGTAATCTATTAAGCAATTATAATCCTTAATCAACTCTAGCCACTTTCTTTGCCTCAAGTTCAATTTTTTCTAAGTTAGAAGGTATTTCAGACTCTTATGGTTAGTATAGATGTAACATTTTATCACCATAAAAGTATTGCCTCTAAATTTTCAAAGAAAATACAATAGCAGCTAGCTCCAAGTCATTAGTAGGATAATTCTTCTTATGTGGTTTTAATTGTCTTGAAGTATAGGCTACTACCTTTCCTTCTTGCATCAGCACACAACCCAAGCCATCAAGTGAGGCATTATTGCACATTATAAAGTTCTTACCTTGTTCAAGTTGAATTTGGATAGGAGCTTCTGTCAGCATCTTTTTCAACTTCTCAAAACTAGCTTGACATTTATCATCCCACTCAAATTTTCACATTCTTTCTAATCAATATGGTCAAAAGGGCTACATTCAAGGAAAATTGCTTTATGAATCTTCTATAATACCTAACTAATCCCAGGAAACATTGTATCTCTATCACATTCCTCAGTGGTTCCCACTCTAACATTGCTTTAACCTTGCTAAAGTTTGCTCTAATAACTTCTACTGATACTATGTGTCCCAGAAAAATTACTTTAATTAGACATACAACTACTTCTCCTTTAGAGTCTATAACACAGCCTTAAGATGTTGTCCATGTTCCTCTATAGTCCTAGAGTATGCCAAAATATCAATAATGAATACTACCACAAACTGATCAAGGTAAGCTTGAAATATTATGTTCCTTAAGTCCACGAAGGCTGTTGGGGTATTTATGAGACCAAAGGGCATCGCCAAGAACTCATAGTGCCCGTATCTAGTTTTGAATGCAGTCCTAGGAATATCAACTTCCTTGACTCTCAACTGATGGTATCAAGATCTCAAGTTGCTCTTGGAAAATACACCCACGCCTCTCAATTGATCAAATAGGTCATCCATTATGGTCAAAGGTATTTATTTTTCACTGTCACCTTATTCAACGGTTTGTAATCAATACATAGCTGAAGCGAGCCATCTTTCTTCTTAACAAATAACATAGGTGCTCACTAAGGTGAAACACTAGGTCTGATGAAAAATTTGTCTAATAGTTCCTATAATTGCACCTTCAATTCTTTCAATTTAATAGGTGCCATTTGGTAATGAGTAATAGAAATAAGAGTTATACCAGGATACACCTTAATTTTAAAGTCAAGCTCCTACTATGGAGGCAAACCTAGCAACTCATCAGGAAACACTTCAAGAAACTTAGACACCATTAGAATTTATTCAAGTATTGGAGTGGAAGCATCAGTGTCAATGACATGTGCTAAGTAAACTTTACACCCTTTTCAAATGAGTTTCCTAGCTATAACAGTTGAGTTGAGGTTATTCACATAGTTTCTCTCTCCTAAAATTGTCATTATCTATCCAACTGCAGTGTAAAGGGCTAGCCCCTTATTTTTATAATCAAGTGTAGCTTGATGCTCTAACAAGTAGTCCATTCCTAGAATCACATCAAACTCATGAAAAGGTAATTCAATCAAATCCATAGGAAACAAACATTCTTGCATCACTAAAGGACACAGTCTATATACCTTGTTCACATTCACACTCTATCCTAGAAGATTTTTGACTTGTATATCCATGTTCATATGCTCAAGTTTTAGTCCTCTATCATGTGATAATGTGGTGCATAAATATGAATGTGTGGATCTTAGGTCTACCAAAGTCAAAACTATAACATTAAATAAATAAAAAGTACCAGTTATAGCATTTGGTGCTATTGCCTCCTCTCTGGCTCTAACAACATATTGTCCAGCTGGGGCACGGGCTTCTAATCTAGTCCCTTAACTAAGACTATCCCCTTTACTCTACCTTTGACCTCTATTCTAAGGTCTAACTATAGAGGTCTAAGTATGAACAACCTCAAGAACTCTCTGAGGACACTCTCTTTGATAGTGGTCCCTAGCACTATAAGTAAAGCACTCTCCCTTTTTACCTAACCTACACTGCCCCTAATGCCTCTTGTGACAAGTACTATAGGTCGGGGGTCTATTTCTATTATCTGATGGACTAGAAGGACTAGCAGCTCTAAGAGGTAGTCAGGGTCTAGTTGTGAAAGCTTGCCTAGATCACTGAGATTATGTTTGTCTCTATACCTGATACACAAACTGGGACTCAGATGGTACTTCTCTCCTTCTCTTACTGTCACCTACGGTTGTACTGGATTGCCCTACAGTAAACTGTGTCTTTCTCTGGAACAAGTCTCTCTTTTCTTGTACCATTTCCTTCATGTCATAGGTAGATGCCACAAATATAGCAAAGTCTATTACCTTTGGGTATGCTATTTGCATTCTCAACTCTACATTCAACCCCTTTAGAAATCTCTTACACTTTTCCTCTTCATTGCAAATGAACTCCTTTGTGTATCTAATCAACTTGGTAAAATCCTTCTTATATTTAGCAATTGTCCTCCTGCCCTATTTCAAATCTAGTAACTCTTGCTACCTCTTATCCTTATAAGACTCAAGGATATACCTCTTCTTGTATTCTATTAAGAAAAACTCCCATGTGAGATCTGTCACTACCTTCCTTTTTTTATAGTATCCCACTAATGGTATGCTTTTTCCTTTAAAAAGGAAGTTATACATTTCAAACTATCTTCTTCTAAGCATTCTAGCTATTCTAAAATCTTAAAGGTCCTCTCTAATTAGTACTCCACCCGTGCTATATCATCCTCCTTTATACCCAGGAAACCCATAGCTCCTATCTTTTTAATTCTCTCTAATGGTGTCTTATACATAAGACACAAAGCTGAAGATGCTTCTGTATGTGGCTGTGTCTAGAGTTATGGCTTATGTATAGCATCACTAAGCTCAAGAGTAACTACATTATCTGCCCCCTATAAAGTAGTCAGAGTATAATAGGCCACTTCCTCTGTTCTTTCCTCTAGTGGTCTATCAGCCAGCTTGAATTACTATAGAAATTACAAAACTTATCAGCCTTTGTGCAGTGTAGCATAACAGTATAACTAATCTTAGACTCTAGCACTCATGTAAACTACCTAAGAACTTTAAACCTAGGCTCTGATACCACCAAATGTGACACCTTTTCCTAAATTCCTCAAGAAACTCAACAGGCAATGCACTTCCTACTAGGTCACACATCCTAAAATTTCTCTAGAGGTAAACTCCTAAAAACTTATGAACTATTCTAGAACTCTTTTAAGGATTGCTTAGATGCTTATTCTAATCCTTAAACATATTTATACATGGTTTAAAAGACTTAGAAAATCCATTTATAGACACTTTACAAGTTATAGAAAATTGGGCAACATAATGGCTACCCCGGTGACATACCAAAATTTTTTCACCTATCAAAACACTTTTATAGGCAAATATTTCATTCAACCCCCATCTAGAAACTTTTAGTCCCCCAAACCAACATATTAGCGCACATAAAACATATATCAAAATCACACACATAAAGCCTCAGGCCTATAGTTATCAAAACCTCAAGTAACCCAAACAGATGTTTATATAGATCACATTCATGTTTTATATATAAATATAATAGCTCTAAGCATGCTAACCTATACCTACATACTTTACATAAGTGCCATTACTTAAAAAAAAAACCAACTCTATTTACCTTTCAACACTTGAGTTGCTACACTGCATGCTTATCGAGGATGGTCTGCTTATCCTTGCTACCTTTGTGCCACAACACGAGTACGCTGAGTATAAAACTCAATGGTGAATTAAACCATTTAAAACATGCCATATACATTAACACACACAAGAAAACATGGTCTAGATATAGTGTGTGGGTGATATGCCAAGTGACTAATGCCATTCAAATGATATGCCATGTTTACTTCAAAATTACCAAAATGCAATTATGGTTATTTATTAAATTAATCGTAATAGATTATCATCAATCATTTTAGCCTTGTATTTTATTTTATTTTAATTCCATTTCATGGGCTCGACTAGATAGGTGACACTTATAGACATTGGACTAAGAGGGAACTAAAAATTGTGCAGTGGCCTATATTTTTTACCCCGATCTGCACTGACTTGATATAGCCATGGGGATCAATTCATAAGAACCTCTCAAAGGGAAAAATAATGAACAAAGCCATAGGGATCAGTTCACAGGAACCTCCTAAAGGCAAAATAATGAACAATTATGCATAGGGATCAGTCTATCAACCTCCCAATGGCAACTTATCATATCAAAAGATTCATCCAGGTCTGCCTAGTAGACTAGTGTAGTGGTCCCTTTAGGGACTTTTGCCGCTGCACCGACCTAGTTTGATATACAGACAGTCTAGTAGCTACTAATCCCTAAGTTGACCGGTCAATCCATCCAGTGGGTGTCCAACTAATAGGCCATCTGACTTTATTTTAAGTTTATTTCTTTACTGATCATCTTTTTATAATATTCCAAGTTCAAAAATAAACAGTTATAATTTTTATCATACAATCAATTTTTGACCTGGACAATTATAGGTCATTTTTAGCCCTACCGGACAATTACAAGTCAATTTTTTGAAATATTTTAAAGCATTTTCATAGGCATAATTAAAAGTACATTAAATCTAGTCTAGTATAATATTTTGGCTCAATTATAAACATGCCAAGTAATTAGTTTAAATTTGGGTCCCTAAATTTATTTTATGGGACAATGATAGATTTTTTAACTTTACAGTGGCCATTTTGGGTTATTTTTTAGTGCCACTTACACTCATTATCATACTCTTGTATAGGCCTTAAGCCAAGCTCAACTATATATATCAAAGAGCCATAAAGGTGGCTTCCATACCATGTTACGTAAACATTACAAGTTATGCTAATTTAAGTACTATTTTCATGCCAAAACTAGTCAATTTCTAAAACTAGCCAAAACTAGATAGACAACTAAAACATCTCCCTTTTCTTTCCTACTAACACCGACCATAATGTCTCTTAGTATAAGTGTCATAACCCGAGGGTGTCTTTTTGATAGCTACTAATGTCTAGATATTAACAACCCTTCTTGTCTATCTCTAGGGGCAATTCCTCCTGAAATGGTTTTTGGCCCCATTAATGAAGTAGTCAATTACCCTGGTTTATCTATATGCCCCTAGTTCCTTCGATTAGGGGCACATTTCTAGTCACTGCTACTATAACCCTATGGACTAGTGGAGAGGGTTTATGTGTTTAATGCCCTAATTAAATCTAGGCCTCTTTTGCCTTTTCCTAGCATTTAGTCCTGAACTAGTCTGACCCACTATGTACTACCTCTCTTCTACGGAGGGTTCAATTTTTTTGCTTGCATTTCTTCTCCCATAACACAGATAGTTGTCACTAATATTGTCATATTTCTCAATAACTCTACAATCTATAGTAATAGTACTGATGATATTTGACTTGGTTACTGTAGCTATGCCTAAGGTGGCGACTGACATACATCATCACTCGACTCAACTGCTTCTTGTATAATAATAGAGGCATGACCTATTACATCCCTTTTCTATTTTGGTAGGGTTTGCTCGATCACCCTAATTACTACGAAAGAAATAATCACCTATTAGCCTTATTGTAGTGTAGCAATTCAAGGAAATGAATCCTAAACATAAGCACTCATGTAGAATACATAGAAATAAGAAACCTATGCACTAATACCACTAATTGTGAAACCCTCTACTAGATTCTTAAAGGAATCTGATAAGCAGTGCACTTCCCACTTAGTTACCTATCTTGAAATTTCCTCAAGGTCCATTCATTTAACACTTATAGAAAATTTATTAATTAATCATATATGGCCTAATTCATCTATCTAACCCTGAGTCTATGTTATAAAGGGTACATTTATTCTAGAAAATAATTAGATAGGCCATTTTACAACTTATAAAAATTTGGGCAGCACAATGATTACCCGGATGGCATCCTAAAAATTTTTTGCCTAAAAAAAACACTTATAGTAATCATATTTTCAACTTTATCACTCTTGGGCCTTTTCTAGTCCACTTCGTATCAATATAACATAGGGCCTCAAACCCACTCTAACACAATTAGAATAAAATTTAAATCTTTCCATATATCACACAATTTAAATATTCCTAATGTAAAGGCTTGTCTATTTACATTATATTATACTTAAATTTATAGACTTTAGGAGCTTTTAAGCATGTTAGAGACATAACCTACAGCTCTTACACAAGTGCCTATTATATACATTAATACACAAAATTTAGATCTTTACTATCTTTGATGCTACACTATATGTACTACGAGGCTTAACTGCTATCCTTGCCTACCTGCACACAAAAACACTAGTATGCTGAGTATAAAACTTAGTAATAAATTTAATATATTAAAAATATGTCTTATACAAGCATACAGATGCTTTAATACACTAACAACATAGAATTTATGTTTATAAAAACAAATTAAAAATACAATATTCATTTCATTTACATACATTCCATCAACTAGGCAATTACAATCATGCCATTGTGATAATTTCATTCAGTTTACTTCCAACAGTTTATTTAATCAATCAATTATTCCTAGGTGTATTATTTAAATTATTAAATAAGGCTAACTAGGTAGACTACACTTATAGACAATAGACAAAGAGGGAATTGAAAAATATGTACTGGTCCATATTTTGGACCTTGATTAATGCACCGACCTAATATAGCCATGGGATCAGTTTACAAGAACCTCCCAAAGGGCAAAAATAATGAGTAACTATCCATAGGGATTAATCTATAGACCTCTCTAGGGAAACTAATCATATCTAAATAACCATAGGGATCATCTCACAGGAACCTCCTAAAGGACGAAAATAATGAGTAATTATGCTTAGGGATCAATCCATAGACCTACCAATGGCCACTGATCATGTCCAATAATTCATTAGGGTCTACCCAATAAACTAATGTAGTGGCTTAATTAAGAACCTTGGCCACTGCACTGGCCTAGTCTAATAAATAGACAGTCTAGCAGCTACTAATCCCTAAGTTGGCCGGTTAATCCATCTAATGGGTCTCTAACTAATGGGCTATTTGACTTTATTTTACATTCATTTATTTATTAATCATCATTTTATAATATTTAATAATGTTTAACAATCAGTTATGAATTTATTTTGACAATTGAAATTTGACCTGGACAATTATAGGTCATTTTTTATCCTGCCGGACAACTATAAGTCTATTTTTTGAGCCTAATTTAAGTTCATCCTATAGACATCATGAAGTCCATTTTATTTCATTAATTCAAAGTCCAATTATGGGTGTGTCATAGACCATATTCATGTCAAGTCCCAAATGGTTTTTCTATAGTGTAATTATGGGTCAGTTATGAGTACACTACATTATTATAGGCTTGTAGCCACTAATTTCTGGGCATTTTCCTATACCCCTTTTTATGCCAAAACAATTGTCCATTGTAGGCTTATGTTTATGTCATCTCATATTTTCACACTGGCCTCAAATTTCTTTTAAACTTAAGTGCACAAAAGGTTTACAATATAAGCACCATTTCATGCCATTATGGAACACTTTTTAGACTAATTTTTCCATACTCTTTTTAAAACATTTACAAGACATTTTCTTCTTGCTTAATTAAGGCCACTATCTTCTTATGCATTTTTCAATCTTTAACATGCCATGTTACTCACATGTGGGGATTATTATGCCAATTTTGTGATATACAATTAATGTCTTTCAACTATACCATTCTCACATGTTCATATTAGACTATGTTATATATGTTATGTCTATATACACATGCATACCTCTCGACCATATATGTTTTATAACCAATGATAAACATTTTTCCATAAGTTATCTCATCTACATGCCATATATTATTATTCTATCTCATGACTACATACAACTACTTAGGAGCCATACATTACAAGCCATTACACCTACATGTCTTAGCCATATGTATCATACATACAAGCATGCATTATTTCATAAAGTTCATTACCTAGGCATTCCTTCCCATGCAATACTACTTGCTCCAAGCAAAGATACCCAATTAGTACCTCTCGGCCATATTTATTTTATAACTAGCTACGTGTATTTTTTATTAAATTATCACAAACATATGTCATGCACCATCATTCTTGCAAAAGCACACATTTATATATGTCTCATATCATACATTACATGCCATTATACCCTCTCACACCTCTTAGCCACATTAAATATATGGCCATAACCACATGTTTTTCACTACATTTGAATACTCATATACCTAACATAGTTTCAATTAAACTTACACATGTATGCACACACAATATTCCAATTAACCTATATTAGGCCACAAAACATATGTGTCTCAACCATCCATGACATTCATCTTAAACATATTCTTATAGACTATAGCTACACCAAAATTCTGGAGTTCTATAGCACACATGTTACCCTTCCTCTTAGACCACACTTGCATATGAATTTTCATGCCACACTTATGCACACACACTAATGGCTATATTGGAGTTAGTGCCCCTACACTCATGAATTCAACCATAACAACCACTAATTCATCACACAAACACTTGCAAATAGCATCAAGTGAAGTTACATCATAATTGTACCTATCATACCTAATAAGGATTTCATGCCAAAATTTCCAAAATTCACTATGAAATAAACTAAGGCATGGTTCTGATTTATTAAATTCACATACCTCTCTTTTTCTTTTAAAGTTTTAGCAGCCTTTCCTCCTTAGATTTCTTTTTTTTCTCTTTAAGTCTCTACCACTTGCCACCCAAACCATGAATTTCCTCACACCACCTTGTGCATTCCTAAGCCAAGGGGAATTTCCTTGAATTATTTGCTTAATTATGGTGACTTGATTCTTCAAAACATAATTGATACCTAACAATTAAAGTTTTTGGTGGCCTTAGAATGAAGTTTTAGGCTTAAACAACCACGAAAAAAGTGGTGAAAAAAATAGAATTAACATGGACAAAAAAGTTGGTAAAAGAAATAAAAAAAAATAGAAGTGGGTGCAGGTGGTGGCTAAGTGGCACTCAAGTTAAGCTAGACACCTATCCAAGGTGCTAGTGCAAGTGATGGGGTGCCTCGAGTCACATCATATGCCACTGACCACCCTAGAACTCGATTTTTTAAAAAATAGAGCTGAAACTTTAGGTAATTTTTAGAAATCATGCAAATATTAAAAAATTGTGTTGTTTATTCCTAAAATCCTTAATTAGTCCTAATTAGAGACTCATAAAATTTTACAATAAAATTCCTTTGATAAGTAGGTAAACCAAATTCTTGGGAATCTTAGTTTTTTTAACAAAATTTTAGGGAATTTTAAAATTTCACCTGAACCTCTAAAAGTCATTTCATTTATTTGAAACATCCTCAAATAGTGTTATTTAGGGGCGCATAAAATTTCATAGCCAAATTCCTTTGGAAAATAAGTTAGCAAAATTATCAAAAAATCACAGTTTTGCCGAAAATTCCAAAAAATCCTCAAATGACTTAGGAAAATTAAAATTCATTCTCTGTTGGCCTAATTATAATTTTTAACCATCAAGGTATGATATTTTTATTTTAGTCTAGACTCATCAAGAATTATTCCCTACTCGACTCAATTTAAGCGTATGACCCACTAGATTAGGGCCTAAAATAATTTATTAGTTATGCTAAAACTTTAATTTAAGTTGTTTTCAACTTTTTTAAGTCCTTTATAATTTAATGGCCTGTATGCCCTATCGCAAGCCTTGTGAAGGTGACCTAACACTCTGGGCACACTTTTCGAGCCTTAAGGTACTATTCACAAAGCCTCAGTGGCAACCATTATAGATAGTGTTATGCAAAGAGTGACCTAGGTTTAGCTAAGCCATCAAATATTTGTCTTTTTTGAAACTAACTTAGGATTGAATTGACCTAATGCTTAAATATTCTAAATAGTCCATTGGATTTGGAAATGGAATTTTTGGACATTAGAAGTATTTTATAACAATCGGGTAAAGATAAAAGTCTTATTTTCAATAAATTTTTATTGGATTTTGAAGGTGGTTTTATCAAGGCTTTTGAGTTATATTTTAAAAGGTTATATGAGGTTATTAGAAGTTTTAAGTGAGGTTTATACTGTGATGAAGAATTAATTAACAGAATGAATATATGGGGGAATGTTATAAGCGATTACAGGAGAATGAGAGATATTAACTTTGGATTAGAAGACCAAATACAAAGGGGTAAAAGTCACCTAAACATGGTCAAATTTGAAATAGTTCCTTCTTTCGCCCTTTTCCAAGCTGAAGAAAACTTTTCTTCCCTTTTCCACCATTTATTCTCCTTCTTTTCTCAATCTAAGGCCATCAAAACACTTTTAACCCCTAAATCAAACTCTTCAAAGCTTAATTACACCCATAAATTGCATAAAACAAGTTTTAGATAGGATATTTTTGCTTATGGAAGAGAGGATAAATAGTAACCTAAAATTGAAGGAGGGAATTTTATTTAGCTCTTTTATTTTTTAAAGGTCGTATAGGAGCCCAAAAACATGGTTCTAAAGTTAGATTTGAGTTTAGATGCCTATGTGATTTCATATGACTTTTCATAAGTTTGTCTATATTATATTCTATAGAGATAGTTAAACCAAGTAGAGGAAAAGGGAAGGAAAAGGTGTGATCAAGCCTTAAGATTTTTTTAGCTCATTTTAGTAAGTGTAATCAATGTAATATATGTGTGTGTATGAAACCTTAACCTATAGTGTGTACGTTTGTGACGATAAGTAAATATTGTATAGGTTAATGATGTAGTGTGGCTATTTAATGTGATTTAAATTTGCAATTAATGTGAATCATGTATGATTGATGAGAAATTGGGTCTATTGTATGTTAATTGTGCATTGTTGAATGATGCTGGAGGTGTGCCTTGATGTGGTTATGGCTAAAATGATATATATGTGTGGGTAACAATATATTAAGATGATGTTTAGTATAATGAGATGTTAGTTATTCTTCTATTGGTATTGGAATTGAGAATTTGATCACTATATGTATGTATTGATTGTTGGTCGAAACCCTCCAAAGAAACCTTTGATGTATTATAGCTTATTAGGGTGATAAAATATGTATTCTAGTAGACATACTTAATGAGTAATGTATAAGAATGAAAATTATGATTTTAGATGTTTAAGATGGATGAAATACTATTAGTGTGCATAATAGACTTAATGAGCTTGAATGATGATTTTATATTATGTTGCATTAATATTATATATGTCAAGTGAATCAAAATACTTAAAAAGGCTATATGAATAATGTTATTGTTGTGTATGTGAACATGATAGCATATGTGCATGTTTTGTGATAATGCTTTAACAACATGTAAAGTAAATTGTTAATCATGTATGTGATTAAGTTATAACCATAACATGATGGTTTATGATTTAAGTTGTTTCTTGTGAGTTAACATGATGTGAGCATGAATATTTTGTAACAAGATAATGATGTGGTAAAATGTTATGCTATAAACAAGTAAGTTTTGTTACGTGTAATCTATGTATGACGAAGTAAGGCAAACATATGGTTATGAAAGCTTAAAGTATAACCAGATGAATAGTAACATGAGAATGCCCTAATAAGGTTGTGATATTTATGTGAGATGATAATAATGAATATTATGATTAACATTGAGATATGTATATGATAAAAAAAAGTGAGAATAGATAGAATGGCATATGGACACAAAGCATGTGTAACACCCCTTACACAACCCTTAATTTGACTAGATAGGAAAAGCTACTTTTCGATGGTTACCTATCTTGATTCAACCCCGCTTTGTCAATAACCATGTTTTTGATTTAGGGTATTTCATTGTCATGTAGTTATTTTATACTACTTAGGACTATAATTAATTGCCGTAACAATTTAATTAGGTGTTTTACAATCTATAGAAATTTTAGTAGCTATTGAAAAACCAAATATTTAAATTACAAAAAAGCACTTCTATGATTATACTCAATCATCTCACACATCCTAGACCTTTCTAGTCCATTAGATACTTATCTCAACTTCAAATAATCATACACATAAGGGTTCAAACCCATATGTCACCAAACATCATGCAAACATAAATATATTAGATTCTATACATATCACCTATTTTATTAGTTATAGTCAAAAGTTTATTACAATATAATACTTAATAGCTTTACTTGACCGAGCCCTAACCACTTATATACATAACTGCCCTCTACCTATTAAAACTAAAAAAAAGAACTAGAAAATTATACCTAAAAAGAGTAAATAGCTATACTGTAACTTGAGGCTGTGAGGCAATTTACTACCTTCTACTTGCACATCAGAGCACCAACATGCTGAGTATGCACTTTGTGGTGAATTTTATGCAATATGAATTTTATCATGAAAATATGCAACACACATAATACAACCCTTCTTAATTATGCAATGCTCAATATATTTATTATCTCAGTTATGTGTGAGTTAAATTTTATTATATCCAGTTTAATAAAGTGACATCACTCAAATTATTTACACATCATGTCACATTCTTCTTGTTCAAATTAAAAAATGTAAGTTTTACCTGCAATGTCATATTTTTATACTTTTTTATTTTGTTTAAGCCCATACTAGAGAGACTGTGGTTTAAGACACTGGACATAAGGATCTAAGTTTTATAGTGGCCTACATTTTAGACCATAGTAGTTGTACCTACCGATCCACTTGATAACAAGGATCGGTTCATAAGAACCTCCAATTACTAATGTGGTAAGGATCAACCCTACTGAACCACCCAATAAAGAGGATAGCAAAGATCATCATTAAAGGACCTTATAACATACTAAATCTTATCTCAACATATATGGATAGTAGTGATTAGCCCCTTAGGACCTCTAAACACCCACAATATAGATAGTAAGGATTTGTCCGTGCAAACCTCTCATGTAATACTCCTAAATTGAGCTTTTATGAATAGTATGTTTAAGGTTTAAATAGTGTTCTTAGGTTATCAGGACAATCTTGTAAGGCCAGAAAGGTGGTGTACTAGTCATAAAATTTTGATGAGCCATAAAATGAGGAAAATGAAATAATTTTAAAATTTAGCAAAACCAACAGTTCATTTTGGGCAGTAAACTAGTGAATAATGGCCTTAGATGGACTTGTACTAGGAATGACCCGATGTGTGCCCGGATAGACCAAAAAATAGCATACCTTGAAGGTCAAAAATTCTAATTTAAATTTTTGAAAGAATTTTAATTTTATGAGATCATTTGATAATTTTTCAAAATTTCTTATTATAGTGAGAGAATAGTAATCATCATTGCCATTAAAAGTTTGGACCTAATATTTTACAGGCCCTTTAATAGGTATAATCGAGGATTTTTGGCATTGAAATGATTATTTTTGGAGGTCTAGAAAAATTACTATAAATTTTCAATGTTTAAAAAGAAATTGGAATTCTTTAGGCCGTTAAAATTGCCACTTGACATAATTTAACCTTACCACCCACTTAATATATATACTTTCACACATGTAGGAGTGCACGTGTAAAAGGGTGTCATCTTCCTCTTCCTTCATAAATCCCAAGCCAACACTATATCCAACCCTCTTCTACCACTTTTTCTTATTTCTTCCACCTCAAATCATGACTAAACTCCATATAATTTATATGAAATCACATCTCTATGACCTCTAGAACACTTTTTGAGCCTCGAGGTACTATTCACAAAGCCTCAGCATGCAAGCATTATAGATAGTGTTGTGCAAATAGTGACCTAGTTTTAGCTAAGCCATTAAATATTTTGTTTTTGCTAAAATTGACTTAGGATTTAAATGACCTAATGCTTACATATTCCAAATAGTCCATTGGATTTGGAAATGGAATTTTTGGATATTATAAGTATTTTATAACAATAAGGTAAAGATAAAATTATTATTTTCAATAAGTTTTTATTAGATTTCGAGGGTGTTTTTATCAAGGCTTTCAAGTATATTTTAAAAGGTTATATGCAGTTATTAGAAGTGTTAAGTGAGGTCTATACTGAGAGGAAGAATTAATTAAAAGAATGAATATATGGGGGAGTGTTATAAGCTATTGCATGAGAACGAGAGATATTACCTTTGGATTAAAGGACCGAATACAAAGGGGTAAAAGTCACCTAAATATGGTCAATTTTGAAATAGTTCCTTCTTCCTCCCATTTTCAAGCTGAAGAAAACTCTTTTTCCCCTTTCCACCATTTATACTCCTTATTTTTTCAATCTAAGGCCATCAAAACACTTTTAACCCCTAAATCAAACTCATTAAAGCTTAATTAGACCCTTAATTTCCATAAAACAAGTTTAAGATAGGAGATTTTTACTTATGGAAGAGAGGATAAATAGTAACCTAAAATTGAAGGGGTGAATTTTATTTAGTTCTTTTATTTTTTAAAGTTCCTATAGGTGCCCAAAAACATGATTCTAAAGTTAGATTTAAGTTTGGATTTCTTTGTGATTTTATATGACTTTTCATAAGTTTTTTTATATTATGTTCTATAGAGATAGTTGAACCAAGTAGAGGAAAAAGGAAGGAAAAGGTGTGATCAAGCCTTAAAATTTTTTTCAGCTCAATTTGGTTACTTTAATCAACATAATATATGTGTGTGTATGAAACCCTAACCTATAGTGTGTATATTTGTGAGGATAATTAAAGTTTTTATTGGTTAATGATGTAGTATAACTATTTTTGTAATGAATGTGAATTATGTATGATTGATAAGAAATTGGTGATGTTGTATGTTAATTGTATCATGGCTAAATGATGTAGGAGGTGTGCCTTAATGTGGTTATGGCTAAAATGATATATATGTGTGGGTGATAGTGTATTATGATGATGTTTAGTATAATAAGATGTTAGTTATTCTTATGTTGGTATTGGAATTGAGAATTTGATCACAATATGTGTGCATTTATTATTGGTCAAAAGTCTCCAAAGAAGGCCTTAATGTATTACAGCTTATTAAAGTGATGAAATATGTATTTTAGAAGTCATGCTTGATGAGTAATGTATAAGTATGAAAATTATGATTTTGGATGTTTAAGATGGATGAAACACTATTAGTGGGCATAATAGCCTTAATAAGCTTAAATAATGATTTTATATTATGTTACATTAAGATTATATATGTCAAGTGAATCAAAATACTTAAAAAAGGCTATATGAATAATGTGATTGTTGTGTATATGAACATGATAGCATATGTGCATGTTTTGTGATAATGCTTGAACAACATGTAAAGTAAATTGCTAATCATGTATGTGATTATGTTTTAACCATAACATGATGGTTTATGATTTATGTTGATTCTTGTGAGTTAACATAATGTGAGTATGAATATTTTGTAACAAGATAATGTTGTGGTCGAATGGTATGATATAAATAAGTATGTTTTGCTACATGTAATCTATGCATGATGAAGTAAGGCAAACACATGTTTATGAAAGGTTAAAGTATAACTAGATGCATGGTAACATGAGAATGCCCTAATAAGGTTATCATATTTATGTGAGATGATAATAATGAATATTATGATGAATATTGAGATATGTATATGATATAAAAAAGTGAGAATAGATAGAATGGCATATGGACACAAAGCATGTGTAACACCCCTTACCCGATCCTTAATTTGACTAGATAGGAAAAGATACTTTTTCAACGGTTACCTATCTTAATTTAACAGCAATTCATTTAACTTTTACTAACTCAATAACTGTGTTTTTGATCTTAGGGTATTTCATTGCCTTGTACTCATTTTATACTGCTTAGGACTATAATTAATTGCCATAACCATTTCATCAGGTGTTTTACAATCTATAGAAATTTTAGTAGCTATTGAAAGACCAAATATTTTAACTTGCAGAAAAGCACTTCTATGATCGTAGTCAATCATCTCACACATCCTAGACCTTTCTAGTTTGTTAGATACTTATCTCATCATCAAATAATCATACACACAAGGGTTCAAACTCGTATGTCACCAAACATCATGCATACATAAATATACCAACATATATACATATCACCTATTTTATTAGTTATAGTCCAAAATCTATCATAATATAATACTTAATAGTTTTACTTGATCGGGCCCTAACCCCTTATATACATGACTACCATTGACCTATTAAAACTAAAAAAAAACTACAAAACTATACCTAAAAAGAGCGAATAGCTACACTAGGCTATGAGGCAATCTACTGCCTTCTACTTGCACATCAGAGCACCAACATGCTAAGTATGCACTTTGTAGTGAATTTTATGCAATATGAATTTTATCATGTAAACATGCAACACACATAATATAGCCCTTCATAATTAAGCAATGCTTAATATATTTATACTCTCAGTTGTCTGTGAGTTAAATTGTATTATATCCAATTTAATAAAGTGACATCTCTCAAATTATTTCCACATCATATCACATTCTTCTTGTTATAATTAAAAATGTAAGTTTTGCCTGTAATGTTATATCTTTATACCTTTTTATTTTGTTTAGGCCCATACTGGAGAGACTATGATTTAAGACACTGGATACAAGGATCTAAGTTCCACAATGGCTTACATTTTAGACCTTAGTAGTTCCACCTACCTATCCACTCGATAGCAAGGATTAGTTCATGAGAACCACCCAATACTAGTGTGGTAAGGATCAACCTTACTGGACCTCCTAACAATGAGGATAGCAAAGATCAGCATTAGAGGACCTCATAATATACCAAATCTTAGCTCAACACATGTGGATAGGAATGATCAGCCCCTTAAGGCCTCCTAATGCCCACTACAACACAAGTAGTATGGATTAGTCTATGTGGACCTCTCAAATAGTGCTCATAAATTGAGGTTTTATGAATAGTAAATAGTGTTCATGGGTTATCGAGATACCCTTGTAAGGCTAGGAAGGTGGTGTACTAGTCATAAAAATGTAATGAGCCATAAAATGAGGAAAATGAAATAATTTTAAAATTTAGCAAACCAATAGTTCATTTTGGGCAGTAAACTAGTGAATAATGGCCTTAAATGGACTTGTGTCGGGAATGACCCATGGTATGCCTTGACAGACCTAAAAATAGCATACCTTGAAGGTAAAAAATTCCAATCTAGATGTTGGTGAAGAAATTTTAATTTTTTGAGATCATTTGATAATTTTTCAAAATTTCTTGTTACAGTAAGTGAATAGTAACCATTGTTGCCATTAGAGTTTGGACCTAAAATTTTACAGGCCTTTTAATAGGTATAATCGAGGATTTTTGGCATTGAAATGATTATTTTTTGAGGTCTAGAAAAATTACTATAAATTTTCAATGTTTAAAAAGAAATTGGAATTCTTTATCTATTAAATCACCACTTGTCATAATCTAACCATGCCACCCACTTAATGTATATACTTTCACACATGTGGGAGTGCACATGTGTAAAAGGGTGTCTTCTTCCTCCTCTACAAACCTCAAGCCAGTGCCATATCCACATCTCCTCTACCACCTTTTCATATTTCTTCCACCTTAAATCATCACTAAACTCCACATAATTTATATGAAATCACACCTCCATGAGCTCTAAAACATATTCCAAGTGATAGAATCCAAAAATATTGGCTTAAATTAGAGACAATAAAGATGGAGTGAATAGTGCTCAATTTATGTGTAAGTGTACTATTCTTAGTTTTTATTTTAATTTTAGGTAGCCTTAGTAATTCTAAAAAAAACCATGTTTATAGATTTTTATTTAGAGCTATTTAGGATTTTATAGAATTTTTCTAAGGGTTACATTTCATATATAGGTTCAAGGAAAACTATTCAAGAAAGAAAGGGGAAAAAGCCTTAAAGTGGTGAAAAAGGGTGTTGTCACACCCTAGGTATGTGAATTTAGTGTAATAGATTCATTCCATGATGTGTATTTATGTATGTGTACAAGTACATGTGTATGAAAGATTGAATGTGTGCATAGATGTACATAATTATGTGAAATAACCATGCTTTTATGCTTGTATGATGGAGTAATAATGGTATGTATGCCATTTGAGTGAAGAATGCATATGTATATGGGTGATGTGTGAGTGGCCAAATGGTATATCATGTGGTCATGGCATATGCATGTGTGCATGGTGCATGTCAATTATGTGGTCATCCTAAAAATATGGTAAATAATATGTTGAGGTATGTAATGTGAGGAAAGAAAATATATGATAATGGACAATTGAAATATATATCACTTTAATGTGAAATAGGAACATAGTTGTACATATGGAAAATTAGGCTTTCATGGTGTAAGTAAATGGCTCATTTTGTGTAAGATGGAAGGTGTGATTTTAGTGACATAAAGTGAATATATATAAAGAAAATTTATGCTAAAAATGATGATATTATATAGTGAATGAAAGGTAAAGTTTTGTGATGCTCATATGGCATAAGTAATGTTAATTTTATGTTTTATGAGGTGTGAGAAAAATAACCAAATGAATAGTGCACAAAGTGTGAGGTGACCCGTAATTGGGAAAAATAGGTAACTATATAATGACCTATAAGTGTGCAAGTGAATAATAAATAGAATTTAGCCTATTAGTTAGACACCTACTAGATGGGTTGATCAGTCAACTAAGGAGTTAGCAGCTGCTAGGGGTATTAGTCCTCCCGGGGCCATTGCTTGTGTAATTGTGATGACAAGTGCAACTGCCGAGGTCCTGATATTGGGCCTTGTACATTTAGGTATGGGGAGGTCGACAGATTGATCCTTGCTATCGATCTAATTGATTATGGTTATCGAAAGGTCCCACTAGACTAATCCCTATTATCCACCAGAGACATGTTACTGATGATGACTGGGATATTAAGAGGTCCCATAAGGTTAATCCCTACTATCCCTTTGTAGATATTGGAAGGTTTACAAATTGATCCCTACTATCTACCAGTTCAGTATTAGGAGGTTCTTGTGAATTGATCCCTACTATCAGATAGGGTAGGTACAACTATCGAGATCTAAAAAGTGGGCCACTGTACAACCTGGATCCCATTATCTAGTACCTTAAAGTGTAGTCTTTCTAGCATGGGCCTACATATAAAAGTGAACATAGAAAATAATAACAATAATATAATGTTAATTGAGGAAAATTAGTGGAATGGCAAGACACTGGTAAATAAATCATGAGATTGAAAAAAATATTTAATAATATTTTACGTTAATAATTTTGTGTGCCATATTATGGATTTACATCTTGAGTTTTGCATGAATGTATGCATGTCATGCACATATTACATTAAATTCACCACTGAGTTTTATACTTAGTGTATCGGTGTTCTGATACGTAGGTTATAGATAGCAGTAGCAACTTAGCCTCAATATTTATAGTGTAGCAGTATAGATATATATTTTTTTTATAATTTTAGCACTTTTAGGGATCTATTGTAGTGGCACTCATGTATAAATAGGTTGGGCTTAGCTGATGTGAATATTATCCATGTACATTAATTATCATATAACTATTGTTTGAACATGTGATTATATAATTAATGAGTTATGTGTTATGAATGACTATAGTGTCTAAATGTTATGGGCCTGAGGCCCTGTGTACTGTGATTTGATTGAGATGAGAACTTGGGAGACCATAAGGGTCCTGATGATGAAGTATGTGTTGGTTATGTTATTAAAAATGTTTTTTATAGGTTCAAATTTGAGGGTTATTACCTGAGTAGCCGTTATGCTGCCTAGATTTATGTAAAATGAATTTATGTCCTATTAGATGAATTTCAAGGTTTGTTATAGTCAGTATAAGAAGGAAAAAAAGCATAATAAATAATTAATCAGTATTCATTTGTTAAATACATATAGTCATAAGTGTTAAATGACTAGGGGTTGAAGCAAAGTCAGGATAGGTGACCAATGAGAAGTAGCATTGCATATCAGGTTCCTTTAGGAATCAAGTAGGGGCATTACAAGATGATAACCTTTGATGTATGGTTAGCATGTCATGTGCTAGTGTGAAGTGTACTTATTCATAATGCATGGAAATATAAAAGTTTATGAGATACATATGGTATAAAAATAAGAAAAATGAAGTTTATGTCATAAAGTAGATACAATATTATGTACATAAAGACAAAAAGGATACAAGTTAGGATGTGTAAGGACAAACACAAGTAATAAGGCTTTTAACCTTATTGCTCCCACACATGTGGTTTTAGCAATTCTTCTTAGGTGAGCTTACCTAAGCATCATTAAGGGATGCATAGGTTTGATTATTGGTTTATCTAGGCCCAATAACCTCTCATTATTAAAGCACATGCAAGAATAATGGCCTATAACATTTAAGTCTTGTTTGAGGTGAAATTAGGTTAGGCTCATTCCAAATAAAAGGCATAATAGGCTTGGCCCTACTTCAAATAAGGTTAAATGTAATAAGCCCATATAAAAATCATAATGCAATCATAAACACTTAGGGTCATGCAACCTAGGGGAAGTTTCTAAGCTTAACTATATGGGCTTCATGGTTTGGTCTAAGAAGGCTTTATGGTTCCCATAAGCAAGGGTCCCTCCTAACAGGTCTTTCCAATAAAGGATAATAATGACTGGTTAGTTCATCATTTCATATACCCAAGGGCATAAGGCTTGTGTTTGATAAATGTGCTAGCAATTCCCCATTCTTAAATGAAAAATGGGGTCATGGTCTGCGATACCATCCAAGGTAAAAAGGGACACAATGTATATAAGATGAAATGAATAGATTGACAAAAATTAGAATATTAGAAGGTATATTATTTAGGCATTTTTAGATTCAATTCTTAGTCTCTAGTGGAAGTTACCACTGTAGATTTATTGTATTTTACTAGGGATGAGGCAGTTAGTGTTTGGAGTCACCACCTAGCTTTACTCCAGGACCACTAATCTTTTGCCTAGAAAGGATTTGAAATCAGATCTTATTTATGCCCCAATAATATACCTTCCTTTATATTTCAACTTTTATCAATCCCGTATCATGTAAGAAAGCATCTTAATTAGAGCATTCATGTCACTGTTTCACTTTAGAGAGAATAAATTACAATATTGAGAATATATAACAAATATCAGTATAATTTAAACATCTAGAAATTGGGTCATTCATTAGTTGTTGTTTGACCTGACAATTGCCCACTAATTTTGTAGGAATCAGTAGTAATTGCCTAGCTCCTGTCTCGAGGAGATTGGCCTTTGTTAAAATACATTTTTATGTGACTTTTATTAAGGAAAACTTAAAACCATTTTATTAAGAAAACACCAATCAATTAGATTGAAAAGCATTAATGTGAGGTTAAGTATTTTGGCATGTAAAATAAGTTATTAAGCTACCTAGTACAACCTAAAATAGTTAAAAGAAATAAAAGGTAAAAAACCAAATAAATAAATAGAGACTAAGCTATTTAGTCCTATCTCTATGTCGTCAAGCACATGTGGACTCCCTAATGCTTCGGTCTATGTCTATGTAGACTATGATGTATCATAGCTAATATGTCCATTTAGACCTCTTACCTAGTAAGAACGGTCACTCTTATGCAACTCAAGGAGAAAGGTTAGTACCATAAATAATGGCCCATAAGGCCCTAAGAATAATACCAAACCAAATAAAAACAACTTATGTGATACAAATATGAATGATCATGATAAATGCCTAAATAATGATTATAACTAAAATAATGATAAATTAATCATGATAACAAAAACATAAAGATAAATATAGGCATTTATAAGGATTGGAATTCAGACCATATATCCATGCAGACTACACTTCTTGTGAAAAGGAGTTTATGTGGACTATAAAATAGGATAAGCATACATAAAATATACATATCTGTACAGACTGTGATCCTTATGTAAGGCAGTTCATGTAGACTATACATTAATTCTATAATATCCTTAGTATGCATATCAAGGAACAAAATAGTCATACATTGTGATAACATCATAAAAGTATGCCAAAATTGTAAGCAGAATACATTAGAATATGGTATACAAAGCAAAAAGAAAACTATATCGAACAATAGTTTGCACGGACATCAGATCACAGACATATTAACATATTAAGTCTATGTGGACGTTATCATGCTTTAAGATAAGTTCATGCAATTAGAGTGTCAATTATAGAATGATTATAATACCTTAACGGACAATTACATATAACTAAAACAGTCTAAAATAGCAACCTACACTTATAATTAATGTGGGGATTATAGAGAATCACCTCATGTATGATCGATCATGGGAGATCATCAGTTTACAAAAGTAATACACAAATAAATGACAATAATGAACAATATAAGCCTAAGATCTTACCTTGTAAATAAACTTTAAGCAACAATTTTATAGTTGGGTTTTAGAAAAAGGATTGTAATTTTGGTGTGGGCTAAGGTCTAATGGAGTGAATCCTGCTTTAGAGTCTATGCCTGGACTCTCAAAATAGTAGGTTTAGCTTTTCTAATTTCCCCCCCCTTCTCATACCCAAGAGAGGGTAATTATAGGCTTAGGGGATGACTCTCTCATTCAAAAGAGGTGGAATCCATATAGGATTAGGAATCAGAGTCCAAATAGGAAGATTACACTTTTAGAAGTTTTTCCTCAGTAGACTCGTATAGATTTTGGTCACTAAGTTCATGTGGACTTAGGCTTTAGGCTCACCTGGGGGGTTTATGAGCCTTGGGCCTAGTTTTAGGTTGACTCTATGTTAGTCCATGCAAAAATAGGCTTTGGTTTATCTTGGTAGACTATGGGCCATGAGCCTACTATTCTATGTTAGGTCTTAGTTAATTGGTGCAGACCTTGTGGCATCAAGTGCGGGTGAACTTACACTAGGCTAGTCTATATTTATCATCATAGGCCTAAAAGTAAGGCATCTATAGTTTCTTAATTGGCTTAACCACCTTGTTGAAATTAATTAAGATATTTAAAGTGAATTAAACAAGGAGATTAAAATATGGTGATTAGCCTATACTAGTTAACAACCTAGATTGGATAGGTTGACTAGTCCACTAGGGGTTTAGTAGTTGCTAGGACACTTTAATGTCTTTTAACGACCTTCAGGTCTAGTAATGACCTTTAGGTCTGATAATGACCTTTGGGGCTGGTAATAACCTTTGGGTTCAGTTTGGGGACCTTTGTGGGTCTAA
Source organism: Hura crepitans (assembly GCA_948208565.1). Classification (NCBI taxonomy): domain Eukaryota; kingdom Viridiplantae; phylum Streptophyta; class Magnoliopsida; order Malpighiales; family Euphorbiaceae; genus Hura; species Hura crepitans. The sequence goes on from CANXYI011001254.1 coordinate 25,541, forward strand.
TGGCCTAGGTGGCTTAATATCCTTGCTATCCATTTTAGTTAAGTGTTTCCTTAAGTATGGGCATTAAAATGTATAATGATGAATTTGTTAATTATTATGACATTTGTTTATGATGTTAGGCTTGAATATGGATATTATGATAATTGCTTATGTATGAAATTGTGTTCTACCTATGTGCTTGATTATTTACTTCACTTTTTGAGCATGTATGCATATGAGTATATATATAAACTACCATTTCACACATATGCTTAATGATATATGAGCACTTTAAATTTCTTTAATTACACCACTAAGAAAATTTTCTTAACACATCATTTTATTTGAGATGTGTAGGTTAAAGAACTAGATTAGAGTTAAAGCCTCAAATTTGTTATAGATTAAGAGCAAGCTACTTTTCGGTAATTTGCTGATTTGTACATATTGTTATTGTAATGTATTTAGTTTAATGGCACTTGTATGTAACAAGAGAGGGATTGGGCCTAATCTAGGATATTATTATTTTCTAATTGCTTAAATAGGTTTCAAACTATATTTTTATGATTATTTGCAAATGTTTTATGATGTTAAGTTGATTTTGGATGGTAAGGAGCACTAATTTGTATTAAAAATGTGATGGATGGATTATAAAACTATTATTTTTATATACAAGTTACTATTCATTTTAGGATATTGTCTTAGTACAGCCGTCATGTTGCTAGATTTTTGACACAAGGATTCCCAAAATAAATGCAACATGCTAAAATGGATTTTTAATTATTGAGAAACAAATATTTGAGGTCTTATTTTTGAATCAACATAATTTGAAAAAGGTTTTAAATTATTTGCCTTTTTAAGAAAAGGGAAATAAGTTAAGTAAATTCAGTAACACATTTGTGTGCATATTCCTTATTCGGGTCTGGCAATAGGATTGAGTAAGGGGTGTCACATTTGGTGGTATAAAAGCTCTAGTTTAGGTGTTCCTCAGTGTTTAAGGGTTATGTATAAGTGCCATTAGTTTTGAAACTTGTATCATATAATAATATGGTGTCGAGGCTTATAATCTATTCTTTTAACTATAACTTGCAATGAGTTCAAATATGCCTTATAGTGAAAAAGAGGTTAAGAGCTATGCTCTAATAATGGTTAGGCAAGGAGTTGTCAGAGTTGGATCTATTTCAAGAAGTGATGTTAGGCAAGTATCCTTATCAACACAAGTACCACTAGTATTTTTGAGAGGGATATTGGATCTACTGAGGTAAGCTACTACTATTGCACCTCTACCACCTCTACCAGTTTAACAACCACCTCTAGTACCATAGGCTCTCAAGAAGACTTATCTTGAAAGGATAAAAAAAATAGGGGCTAAAGACTTTTAGGGTAAAGGTGTGGTGGATGCTAGTGCAGTATAGTATTGGTTGGATAGAACCATTAGAATTATGCAATGGCTTAAGTGCATGCCGAAAGAGAAAGTTATCTATGCCACTTCTTTGTTACAAGAGAAAGCTTTGACAGAACATAAGAATAAGGCTCTTTTGACATGAGACTACTTCTTAGAGTAGTTCTAAAAGAAGTACATATTTGAGTAGTATTTGGATGCTAGAAGATAATAATTTATGGACCTTAAGTAGGGACAAAGTTTAATACTTGAGTACCAGAAAGACTTCACCATGTTAAGCAGATATGCCAAAGACATGGTTCATATTAAAGTAGACAGGTGCAAAAGATTTAAGAAGGGGTTGAAAGTGGAGATAAAGGTGAACATAGCTCTTATGAAGATTCAAGATTTCTTTGCACTGGTATCAGCTTGCCTGGTAGTAGAGGAGGTATAAAAGGAGAAATGATAATTCTACTAGAAGAAGGGATCATTTGGTTTGGGATTAGCTAGTGCAGCCTAGCATATGACAAGAAGTTTAAGGGGAGTCAGTTTTAGGCCCAATAGTAGACCCAGAGGTAGGCCAATCACAAAGACAAGGACAAAGAGTGCAAAGTAAGACAAGACAACAATAATCTCAGGTTGCTAGTACTCTAGTGACCATAGGTTAGAGTAATCAGTGGCTTAAGTGTCAGACCTATCATAGGAGACATAAAAGGGAGTGTTGGAGATTCATATTAGGAGTCTATTTTAGATGTGGTATAGTAGGCCATTTCATTAAAGACTGCTTGAAACAACTTAAGGGTGGATAAGGATCTACACTTAGATTAGTTAAAGGATAGAGAGGGGATTGAGGTGAGAAGATAATAGTTACATAGGGAGTCAAGGCTGAAAGCAAAGCAGAGACTAGAGTGCCTGTTAGGCAATATGCCATCAGAGCCAGAGAGAAGGCTGATTCACCTAATGTGATGGTGGATACCTTTCTTCTCTTTAATTCTCTTGCTTTAGTTTTGATTGATCTAGGGTCTACACACTCATATATATGCACTGCATAGGCATAAGATCGGGGGTTAGCATTAGAAAACCTTAACCTAGAGATTATGGTTAGCAGCCCTATAAGTTAGCATGTAGTTACGAATAAGGTCTATAAAGAATGTCCCTTGATAGTATAAGGACATTAGTTTTTGGCTGATCTTATTGAGCTACCTTTTGATGAGTTCGACTTGATCTTAGACCTAGTTTGTAACACCTGA
>CANXYI011001336.1:0-13188 GCA_948208565.1 Hura crepitans
TAAAGGCCCTTAAGTACCTATACGGCTGCTACATTAGCCTAGGTTTGTGTAAAGGCTCCTTTGAACCTGTAGAGCTGTTGCACTAGCCTATTGGTATATAATGTCTTTTTTGGACCTATCTAACTACTGTACTAGCCTAATGTTCTTTAGAGGGCTTAGTGGACCTATCTGACTACCATATTAACCTAAAAATATAAATGATGTATGAGTATATGTGTAGTGGCTCAATTGGACTTATACGACTGTTACACTTGCTTAAGGCCACTGAGGTACCCTAGTTGCTGCTAATCAATCCTTAGTTAATTGGTCAACATATCTATCTAGGTTACCTAATTGTATGTGCCATTCACCATATGTGTTTATGTTACATTTGTCTTATTTAATTTAAACTATGTTTTAATCTTTATATTGTTAAAACATGACCTTAAGGAAAAAGATACTATTTTTTGGTGTCAACAACATGAGGTAGCTATTATGTACACCCTTTCCTAACAAATTTTCTAGCAATAGTAGTAAATATCAAGTTGGAAAGGAAATTTGATCTCTTTTTAACAATAGTTACTTCCTCATTATCAAAGGTCTTAAGAGTGATTCTTTTAAGCCCATTGTCAACCATCATTTGGTGTTTGAATAGCTAGTCCATAACTAAAAGAAGGTTAAAATAATAAAAAAGCCAAATTCATCAAGTCTGCCTCAAACTTCTAATCATGATACTTTAAAGGACATTTCGTATATATCTTATGAACCATTAAAAATTATGCTAAAGGATTTGTCACTTGAATATCATGTTTTAACTATTCTGTTCCAAAGCCCCACTATTATGATAAAGATATGCATATATATGAATACATTGATCCAAGATCTACCAATGCTTGAATAGTAGTATCATGTGGAGAATGACATTTAGAGTGTCATCATCCTCTCTTACCTGAATTGTATTAGTAAAAGTTAGATCTCTCTATTTAGGACTCTAAATTAACTCTGATGTAATCCTTTTGCCACCTCATATAGTTTTCCATCTTCCTAAAATCCTATCATATCCTGAAGCAAAACAAGCATCTTAGTTCAATGGTCTATCATTAACTTTGGAGTAGTCTTTAAGCATATGCTTAATAGAACCATATCTCATTCAAGCTCCAGTATTTTTCTTGTAAACACTAGTATGTGGTTTATTGTTATACTCACACATCGGTACAGATGCACTCTTGCTAGCTAGTACTTATGCACTAGCCACTAATCCCACTCTATGCTCTCTTATAAATGGACTCCTACCTTTAGCAAAAAAGCCTTACTGATAGGTACTCTTTTGCTTTTTCCAAAAGTAGTAGTAGTAGACATATAACTATTATCCTGACTCCTCTTTCCCTATCATTTATTACTTCAATTTCTATTTAGCTCTTGTATGTTCCTAATCACTAGAGTAGCAAAAACTAATACAAAGAAATCTCTAATCCTACTAGTTATGATATTATTCCTAATATCATAGTTGAGGCCATTTTGATAACTCTTCCATTGAGCCTCTTATATGGGAAACATATCCTTTATGTACCTAACAAACCTGAGGAACTCCTTCTCATACCCTAACATAAACACACTCTTCTATTTAAGATTTGGGAAGCCTTTCTATAGGTCTCACTGATATATCCTTTTTAGAACTACTACTAAATGAATTCCCATGTTGTGGCCTTAATTGGCTTTCCCCCTAGTCACAAACATCAACTAGTTATTTGCCTCTTACTAAAGTAAGGACTTTGCACAAATGAGGCTCTCTTCATCAATGCAACCTCTATAATTTAAAATTTTACATTTCTCTAACTAGTATTTATTAGTTCAGAGTCTTATTCTTTAACAACTTTGAACACCTCAACCTTGTTCTTTTTTAGCTTCTCTATTAACATGCTACTACTGGGTTCTAACTATAAAGCTAAAGGCTATTTGCTAGAGGTAATAAAGGTTGCATGTTGCTAGTAGATTGCCTTAGCAACTGAATCATCTCTAGTAGCATGGCCTTCCTATAACACCTGAAATCCTCAATTCATAAATAGTACTTTTCATGGCATGAATATTATTTTCCTAGTAACTAGGTCATACTAGGTTGGCTTAGAGAAAGTACTAGTCACAAGATTATGATGGGTGAATTAATGATGAAAATAAAGGTATTTGAATTAACCACTTAACCAATAATTTTTTAGTGACCTGAGCTTTCATTGAGTTGTAAAATGATTAGGATGTGCCCGAACTAACTTAAAAATAGAATTACCTAAAGGTCAAAAATTCTAAATATTCTAATGTTCTTAAATAAAAATTCTCTAATATTAATTAATATTTTATTTAAAATTCTTGAAAATGTGATTATTTAATGAATCGAGATCCCTTTAGCTTTTAGACCTAAGATTTTAGATATGCCTAAATTGAGAATTTATGTAATTTTTGGCAATGAAAAAATTGTATTTTTGAAAATTAAAATATAAATAAAATTAATCTGGAAATTTGAATCGCCACATAATGCAATTTGGCCACTGTGGTTTTAATATAAATAGTGTAGCGATATGTGCATACATGTATGATCAAACCTCTATCTCCCTCCCCCATTCACTCCTATGGCCAATTTCATTAATGGTCTCTCTCACCTTTCCCTTTTTCTTTATTTCTCCCGAAAATATCCACCAAATTCCACACTTTTATAGAAAAAATCATTTACATTACTCCTGAAATTTAATTTTAGGGCCAATTTTGCAAGGGGAAGCCATTTGGCGGCAAAAAGAGACATTTGAAAATTTATGGTTTTGAACTCCTAAATTATGGTAACACTTAAATCTAAGCCTCAACATTTTTTTTTGGTAACTAAGGATGCTCTAAATCACGATTCTAATGCTATTTTTAAATTTAGTGTTGTATAGATTTTTCTATGAATTTTTTGGTAACTAAGGATGCTCTAAATCATTAATGATATTTTGTTGTGCTCTAAGAGTAAAGAAAAACATATGCAAGATTTGAGAAAAATTCTTTAGGTTTTCAGAGATGAGAAACTCTATGCCAAACTAAGTAAATGTGAGTTTTTACTAAGTGAAGTGTCTTTCTTATGACACATAACTTCTGTATAAGGTATTTAGGTAGATCTTAGCAAGATTAAAGCTATTATGGAATAGAAGTTACACTAGAACATAGCAGAGATCAAAAGTTTCCTAGGTTTGGTAGGCTAATATAGACAGTTTGTCATGGTGTTTTCATAGATTGCAGCATTTATTACTCTTTTTCTAAAGAAAGTTGTTAAGTTTGTTTGAGATGACAGATATTAGAAGAGTTTTGATAAGCTAAAGAACATGTTAATAGAGGCATTTATCCTTATACAACTAGTGAGAAGGATGGATTTCACCATTTACAATAATGATTCCCGTAATGGTATTAGGGTGTGTTCTTATGCAAGACAGCAAGGTAGTTGCTTATGCTTTAAAATAGCTATAGCCACATAAGAAGAACTACCCTATACATTATTTAGAGCTTATAGCTATTATCTTTGCTCTAAATATTTAGAGACACTATCTTTAGGAAGAAAAGTGTTATGTTTATATGGTTAAGAGTTTAAATCATCTTCCTACACAAAATTAGATAATTTTGGGACAGAAATGATGGATAGAACAAATCAAGGATTACAATTGCTTGATTGATTATCATCCAAGGAAGGCTAATATAGTGGCAAATGCTTTTAGTAGGATGTTTATGTTAGTCATGAGGGCCATGAATGTCGAGTTAAAGCTTATGAATAATGATACTCTTTTTGTTGAGTTACAAGTGGAGCCAGTTTGCTGCAACAAGTGAAGGATTACCAAAAGGATGATTCAAAGTTGATAAGTGTGATGAGTGCTATCCAAGAGGGAAAGCCTACTAAGTATGAGATCAAGGGTGATGGTTATCTATACTACCATTATAGGATATGTGTACTAGATGTTGAAGAGCTGAACAAGTTGATTTTATAGGAAGCTCATAATGCACCTTATGCTATGCAACTTAGTAGCACTAAGATGTATCAGGATTTGAAGACTTCTTTTTAGTGCCTAGGCATGAAGAGAGATGTATCTGAGTTTGTGACTAAGTGTTTCACAAGTAAGCAAGTGAAGGCTAAACATCAAGTTCCCTTTGGATTGCTTAATCCTATAGCATTTCTTGAGTGGAAATAGGATAGGGTCACTATAGAATTTTTTTAAGCTTACCTATGACAAAGAGCATAAGTGATTTAGTTTCAGTTGTGGTACATTGATTGATAAACACTACATATTTTTATGCTAGTAAAGATGGTTTACTCCTTGGCGAAGCTTGCAGAGTTATATATTGATGAGATAATCCAATTGCATAGAGTGGCATCTTCTATTATATTGAATCAAGACATAAGGTTTACATTGAAGTTTTAGAAGAAGCTTTACAATGCATTAGGTACTCATTTGAGTTTTAGTATAGCATTTCATCTTTAGACTGCTAGTTAATCAAAAAGAGTTATTCAATTAAATTTTGGTACTTGAGTTATTTTGATGCTAAGTTATATATATGATTTCCATGCTAAAGCATATTTTAATAGGTGTTTAAGGATATGTTGAGGTGTTATGGTATTGAATTCAAGTGAAGTTCGAATTGGTACCTTTCATTAGTTGAGTTTTCTTAGAAAAACAATTATCAAGCAAGCTTAGGAATGAATCCTTATGAAGCTCTATATGAAATGAAGTGCATAACTTTTTTATGCTGGAATCAGATGAGTGAGACCAAGCTTATGTTGCTAGATCTGATTAAAGATGTTAAAGAGAAAGAGAAAATCATCAATGATAGATTGAAGGCATCTTCAGATATATATAAGTTTTATACAAACTTAAAGAGAAAAGATGTTTAATATGAAGTGGGAGAAAAAATGTTTCTCAAAGTGTTGACTTAGAAGAAGGTTCTGCATTTTGCTAAGAAAGGCAAGTTAAGTTCGAGGTTTATTGGTCCATATAAAGTGACTAAATTTGTAGGGCTACTTGCCTATATATTGGCTTTTCCTCTTAAGCTTCTGTAGATACATGAAATTTTTCATATGTCTATGCTTTAAAGGAATAGATTAGATCCTTCATATTTGTTGTCAACTAAAGTGGTAGAGATCATATCAGATTTATCATATAAGGAGAAACTAATAAGAATCTTGGTAAGAGAGTTTAAGGAACTATGATACTAGATCGTACCTCTTATTAAAATGCTCTAAAGATATCATGCTATAGAAGAAGCTACTTAAGGGATAGAAGCTTAGATGAAAGAGTAGTACCCATAAATATTTGAACTAGGTAATTTTAAGGATGAAATTTCTTTTTAGAGGGGAAGAAATGTAACACTTGAAAATCCTAGTGTTCTGAATAGTATTTCTCGAGATGTAAATAGTGTTTCCTAATGCCAAGTTACACTAATCTTACTAAATTGAAGTATTAATCATAACAAAATTTTGGGTGATATTTGAAGCATAAATAAAGTCATTTAAATAGTTAAAATTAATAGTTAATTTTTACAGCAGTGCCACATGAATAATAATGCAGTTCTAGTTGAACTATAAAATATTCAAATTTTGCTAAAAAAGTTTTAGGAATGATACACCTTTATACTCAAATAGTTCAAATAGTCCAGTAACACTTGAATCAAAATGTTAGGATATCAAGAAGTATTTTTACTAAATTGGGTAAAGTTAAAAAGTTACATTTTATTCAATTTTTCATAGTTTAAATTCTCAAGTTTTAGAGGCTTATGGGATATGACTTCAAAGAATTTTTGGGGCTTATTTAAAGCAAAAGAGAAGGGTTTTAGTTTTTAAGAAAAATGATAAAAAGACATTATTTTTTAAATATACATATATATATATATATATATATATATATATATATATATATATATATATGTTTGTGTGTGTGTGTATATATCAAGTGGTCAAATAGGAATAAAAAACGTCAACACTTAAATAGTTTCTATCAAACTCTATCCTCTTTTTTCCTATTCAATGCCGATGGTAACACCATGGAGAAAGCCTCTATTTTTTATTCTTTATTCCTTCCTTCATTTAACATGAAATTAAGCTATTCAAACATAAGGTTCAACACTTTATAATTGCTAGACATTGATTGCGTAAGAAATTGAAGGAAAACAAAAGAAATTCATGTTTTTGTGTCTTGATGAATAATAATCTCATTTTTATCGGGTAAGTTTTTTGTGTTTTGACATTTTTCCTATGTTTTCTAAGTGCCTAAGAGCATGTATATGTTTTGATATTTGATTTTCAAAGATTGTATGATTTTATATGAATTTTTATGATTAATATGTGTTTTACAGTTAAGCTAGGAAGAATCGGAAGGATATATGTAAAGAGAAGGCATAATTGAGCTTATTAGTGTATTTTAATCTCAAAGTAAGTGTAATCATTGAAATTTGTTTTGTGTGTGTGCATGAATATGTATAATAAATAGTGTGTATTGTGTATGAAAGTGTGATATATGGCCCTTAATGAGCATAAAAGCATATTTATATGGTTTGATGAGTCGTATATTGTTATTTTGATGCATTTAATGTGTTGATTTGAATGAGAGATGCATGCAGTGAATGATGGTGAATGGTCTAATGTAAACCTACATATATGATTTTTATAGTATGCATGTATATTGAGTTGTTAACTTAGGAATTATGTTGTATAATTATATGCATTTGTATTATAATGATGAGATAGTTGAAAGAATATTTTTTATGTTTAATGCATGATGGCCTAATGATAGTATGACGTAAGTATGTATGAATGATGATGTTCTTTAATGCATATTGGAATGTATGTATATGTATGGTGATGGATGAATGTGACATCATGTCATATTAAATGGAACTTATCAATTAGGTATTATGTGTATGTGTATAAACTAAGGCTGAATGGCTTAAGAAATAGTTATATGTGTGTATGTTGCTTTATGCTTGCACAAGAAGTTAAATTTTTATAAATATGGTAATATGGATATGTGTATCTTATGGGGTGCATATGAATTTTCATATGTATCATGGATGTGAGGTTTTATGTTATGCCTGAATGGGTTACAATATAAGATAGTTATATTTGAGGTCATATGATGTTATGTTTAGGCACATATAATGAGTCTGAGGTATGCTTGGTGACTTATGGCGAAATTTGCATAAATGGCATGAAGTTGTGATAGTCATGAATGCAAGACTAAAATGAGTTTAATGATTGTTGAGATAATATGTGGACATAATTTATGTTAATGTCATAATTAGTATGTGTTAATGTTATGTAACTTGTACAAATGAGATTATGAAAGCAAATAGAGATACCCATGATTATATATGTTATGTGCATATGATAAAGCATATTAGAATGCTAAGATTTATATTTTGCTAGTTGGTTATTTGTTGGCCCAACCATCTTTTAAAGTTTACTTAAGCTACATAAAATGGTGAAAGTAAGAAAATAAAATTTGTGATTAGCCCATGTAAGTTAACAACTTAGATTGGATAGATTGATAAACCAATTAGGGGTTTAGTAATTGTTGGGATACTTCTATACCTAATGTTATGACCTATAAGTCCTATGTTGACTTTAAGACCTATAGGTGTTGTGATGAGATTATTTTAGGCTTTTAAACTTGTGATGACCTTTGTAGCTGGGTTGTTAGAATTTTAGAATCCCGAAGACATTTAGGTATGGATTATTGTACTATCATAATCTTGATAACCTTTAAGTCTTGATTTTTAGGTCATTGTGGTCTTAATAGCCTTTGTGATGCCTCTAGTCACTCCATACACTAGACTTGAATATAGTGTGCATACACATATCGATATTCGATTTTGCTACCCATGAAACCCAATTAAATTAAAACTTTTAATAATTAGAAGATTTCTTCAATTTTGGAGTTGTAAAAACACTAAAAACCATTTGGTACACCATATAAGGTAACTAATGGGGTTATTGTGTCAAAAATTTAGTAGCGTAACAGTAGTACTGGGACACTTTCCCTAATAGTAAACCTATTAAAACACTTATATATTGACATACAATGCATCTCAACTCCAAATGGGTCCTCTTGACCCTTTAAACTCATTAGAAAAATCACAAAGCCTTAAGCTCATCTTAGATAGCTTTCTCACATGCAAGAATAAGAGTTATCATACAAGTCATGCAAGAAATACGAAACTTTTTCAATAAATACAAATTAGTTACAAAAATTAACCCATGTTTACATATTAGCTCAATCCCTCTAGAATGACAAGAGCATTACTAGATATATTTACATTGTCATCATTTTACAAAATGAAACAAAATGTACCATAGAAGGGGCAGCTTTCATATTTTCTTGTGGGGTAGAAGCTTTGACTCTAATCTGCTGCTCTATTTCCTATGCAACACAAACAAGCAATGTGCTAATCATTTGCTTAGTGGTGTAATCACTTTAACTTGAATATAATAAATTAAGCTTGTATTTATGCAATATATGTCAAGTGAATTATTTATTATCACACATGTGCGTTCATTATGAATTTTGCATAATTATGCATTTTTGTTGCACATACTTGCCTTTAAATGCACGCAAGCTAAATTATGTCCACAATCACAACATAATTACCATTAACATAATTAAAAATAACCATATGCATAATGTGCTCATATATCACTCAAGAATATTCACATACTTAATTACACATTGTAGTGAGTATAACAACATGCATTTCAAACCATAACCATACATGTGCGCCATTACCACATGTTTGGGTTTTATGGCCCTTTATACACCAATACATATACTTTAAGTGTATTAAACTCCATATATTACTACATTTATCATATTCTTAGTTTTAACCCGTTATTATGACATCATTATTAATATCACATATTAAAGCAATAATTAAGTTACAATTACCATTATATTACGTTTAACTTATGCCCATACTAAAAAGAGAACTATCTAAGGCTGGATAGAAGATATGATTGGCCTAAAGGTCTCACACCTAAAGGCACAAAGAACATTGCACCCAAAGGCACTCACACCTAAAAGTGCATAATGACATTGTACTCATAGGCACTCGTATCTACAGATATGTAAACATATTGGCCTATAGGCCTTACACTTGAAGGTACGTGAAAACATTAGCTTGAAGGCCTCATGCCCATTAACAAGTAAACATTGAACCGTAGGTCTCATACCCAAAGGTAAGCATGACAGCTGCTAAATCCTAGTTGATTGGTCAACCTATCCAAACTGGGTTATCTAATTGTATAGACATTATTAAACTTGTCGATTTATATCATTTTAACAATTTTTAACATATAACATTTTTTATGTCTCAACTTGCACAAACTGATCACATTGGCCATTTTTGACATCAACGAGGCCTAAAAATCCATGCTATGTAGCAAATGTCATATCATACATTGTATAGCCAATTTAGGCTCTAATGCATTTGTAGAAACCTTTATTTTTGGTCAAGAGACTTTCTTATGTATTTAGACATTAACCCAAAAAGCTTGTGGTGCAACCCAAATTGCATAAAAAATAGGGATCTATGTCAGTAGTAGAGGGCTTAGGCTAATAAGCCTAAGCCCAAAGCCTAACACTAATTCTAATACAGGTATGGAGCTAAGCCCCTGTGGTATAGACCTATTCACCTTTTTGGGCCTATGGTGATAACTAAAGATAGGCTCAAGCAATAAGGTAAGCAACTTGAAACCTAAGTTTGCATAGACCAACATGGCATAAGTCCACACAAAGTTAATGCTATTAGGTTCACACCATAGCTAGCCTAAACCAAGTAAGCCCAAAGCCCAAGGTCCACACGGATAAGCCGAAGCCCATGTCTGCACGGACTAATCCAACCTAGCCTAAAGACTATAGACTGATGAGAAAATCATGCTTAAGCCCGCATGGACTAACCCATTCTAGTTCGCACGAACCTAGAGATGTAAAACTTCTATAAGTGTGGAATTCCTATTCAGGCACTGATTCCTAATCCTAGAGGGATTTTATCACCTTTAGACAAAATACCTTAAACCTTAAACCTATAAATACCTATTTTGGGTTATGAATAGAGGGGGGATAAGGACCTAAGAAGGGCTTAATAGAAAAAAGGAATACACACAAGACACAATTAAAGATAATTGACATAATATTCGCTCTACTAGTCCAAAGCCCTCACTAAAATAATTATTCTTCCAAAAATCCAACTATTGTCTTATTGCTTAGTGCTCACATCAAGGTAAGATCTGATGCTTGTTTCATTATATTCATTCATCTATTTGTATTATTTGCTATAACCAATGATCTCCCATGATTAATTGATATGTGAGGTGGTTCTATGTATTCCCCACAACAATTATAGGAGTAGGTTAACCTTTTAAATCAGTTTAAGAATGTTCTAATCATTCATGGAAAATTGTAATTGCACTTACATTCTAGAATTGGGGACTAAGTATGTACAGACCTATTTTAAATGATAAGAGGTTTGCACAAACCTATAAACTGAATGTATATGTGATAGGAGGTCTGTATGGACCTATAAATTAAATGTATATGTAATATGAGGTCCGTATAGACCAGGTACGATAACAGTATCATGTTTGCCTTGTCTATTATGTTTTAACGTATTCTATTGACCATGTTAGCATACCCTTATAATTGTATCATATTATATGATCATCCTATTTGCATGTCATTAGTATTTTAGAATTAATGTAGGTCCATACGAACTCCCTATCATAAAGATTGTAATCAGCATAGACATATAAGTCTTTTGCATGTCTATGTTATTTTATAGTCTGTATGGATTCCCTCTTGCAAGGATCATAGTCTGTATGGATAATTGTCTTTGATTTCTAGTCCTCACTTGTATCTGTATTTCTTACCTTCTCTATGGGTTCTTTTTGTGTTCTTTATCTGGTCTAGTTTAACCTTTTCTTTTGACTTATATGCAAGTGACCCATTTCAGTGAGTGAATGTCCGAGAGGACATATAACCTTTACAAGTATTAGTCCGCATAGACTCATGTTGAAGCCTCATAGAGTCCACATGGACTTCATGCTGTACAGATAGGACCAGTTTTATACTTAGGATTATTTCTTTTAGTTTTTTACTATTTATACTTCATTGCTTATTCTGGGTTTGTAATAGATAGTAAATAACTTATTTTACATGCCAAAGCCTAACTTCACATTAAAATGTTTTCTGCCTGATTAAATGGTGTTTTCCTTAATAAAATGGTTTTAAGTTTTCTTTAATAAAAAATCACATGAAAAAAGTATTTTAATAAAGGTAAATCTCTTAGAGATGAGAGTTGGAAAATTACTACCAATTCCTATGGAATTATAGGTACATAATGCAACTAATAAATAACCCCCTTTATAGATGTACAATATACTTATTGTATGTTTTAATTACTACAATTTACTTTTTATACATGAAAAGGTGACATAACTACTTTAAATATAATGTTTTTATGGTTACTTGTAAAGGGATTGATAAACGTTATGATATACAAAGAAGGCATATTAATAGGCATAAATAAGATCTTAAATTTTGAACCTTTCTGGTATAGAAGATTAGAGGTCCTAATGTAAAGGCCAGGTGGCGACTCCACTAACCACTCTCATCCCTGGTAAAAATATCATAATCTCTATAGTGGTAACTCCACTAGGGACTAAGAATCTCAATCTAAAAGTGCCCAAATAATATGCCATCTAATATTCTAAGTTTTATCAATCCTATGTATTTCATTTTATATAAGTTATGTCCCTTTTACCATAGATGGTGTTGTCAACCATGACTCTATTTTTCATTCAAGAATGGAGAAGTTCTAGCATATCTATCACTCATAAGCCTCGTGCCTTCAGGTATATGAAAATGTGAACTAATTAGTTGCTATTATTCTTGATTGGAAGGACCCGTTAGAAGGGACCTCCACTTATAGGAGCCAATAAGCCTTTTAACTAAACCATTAGCCCATATAGTCAAGCTTGACAACTTCCCCTAGGTTATATGACCCTAAGAGATTGTGATTGCATTATCACTGTTATGTAGGCCTATTGCCTTTAACCTTATTTGAAGTGGGGGTAAGCCTATTGTGCCCTTTATCTAGAATGGGCCTAACCTAATTTCACCTCAAATAAGACTTAAATGTTATAGGCCATTATATTTGCATGCAATTTAAATATGAGAGGTCATTGGGCCTAATTAAGCCCATATTCGAACTTATACATCCCTTGATAATGCTTAGGTAAGCCTAACTAAGAAGAATAACTAAGACTATTAGTGTGGGAGTAATAAGGTTGAAAGGCTTATTACTTGTGTTTATCTTTGTACATCTAACATGTATCCTTTTTCTATACACATGCATAATATTGTGCCTGCAGCATACTATAAACTTTGCATTCTTCTCATTTATATCCTTCTTATGTGCCATGTATATATCAGGTTTTAATGCACATACATGATATGGCTTAAACTTTGTATACCATATGTATCTCATGAACTTTTTAACATTTCCATCCTAATATCCATGTATTGTAAACACACTCATGAATTAATTACACTTCACACAAGCACATGCTATGCATTAAAAGTTGTCATCTTCTAAAGGATCATTAACTTCTAATGTATCATACTATGAATCCATATTTGTATCATTCATGCACACATAAATAAATTATTCAACATCATTCATGCATTATTACTAACCCTCTATTTTGCAGCCACCATTGATCCATCTACAATCCACCAAAGAGAACGATCATGCCTCGAGATGAACTAGTAACAAGGACCATGCTAAATAAGGCTCTTCAAGATATGGAGGAAAGAATGATGGCTACCATAATCAATGCACTATCAAGTATGAATGCCTAGTAAGATAAGGGTCAAACTTCTACTGGTAATAATGGCAAGAAAGAGATGGTTGATGGCTAACTTTTTGATGAAGAAATATCCCTTATTAAGCCTAGCTATAAGAAGGTTCCATCATCCAAGTATGATAAGGAAGATCCAATCAAAAAACTAAATGAAATGCTAGAAGCCATGAGTCACCTAGTGATCGAGGGCAAAGATATTAACCTAGAAGACATCAGTCTGAAGCTTGATCATGCCATGCCTTACAAATTCAAGATGCTAAATTTGAATAAGTTTGATGGCACTTCTGACCTGA
>CANXYI011001403.1:0-12535 GCA_948208565.1 Hura crepitans
CATTTTGACCCTTTTCAGGCCTGTCAAAAGGTTTATGAACAATATGCCAGTCATCGGTCTCGAAATGATGACCCGCACCACGGGGAACATCAATCGGGTTCCGAATGCACTGTTCATAAGAGTTCGACCGGTGGACGTTACAGTTTGGGTACATTCTACAGCTATCTTGGCAAAAACTCATTTTATGTCACTATTCACTAGTTCGTATACTAAAATAATTTATTTGTTCTGCTAAATTTTTAAATTATTTCATTTTCTCCATTTTCTAGCCCATCAATGTTTTATGACTAATGCGCCCTTTTTTGGCCTTACTAAGGTCTCCCGACTCTTGAGGAGCATTGTTCATGCCTCGGTGGTACTATTCATGAAGCCTTGACTTACGGGCATTACAAGGCACTCATATTTAGTATAGTTTTCTTTAGCTTCAAATCAAATCATTTAAAGGCAAACAGGTACCCATATTTGGTGTAGTTTATCTTCCCCTTGAAGGCAAATAGGCACCCCCATTTGATGTAGTTTTCTTCAACTCTAAACAATTTGAAATTCCTTTGAAAGTGAATAGGCACCCATATCCAGTGTAGTTTTCTTCATCTTTAATTCAAATCATTCGAAGGCAAATAAGCCCCCGTATTTGATGTATTTTATCTTTACCTAAAGGCAAACATGCACCCACATTCGATATAGTTTTCTTCAATTCAACATCTTAAAATTCCCTTGAAGGCGAACAGGCACCTATATTCAGTGTAGTTTAGCTTCACCCAAAGGCAAGCAAGCATTTGTAGTTGATATAACTTACTTTCAAACCTTATATAGAAAAATCAAAGCAAAAACATGTTCTGATCTAGTTAGATTTTCACTAGCAGGCACTCATATTCGGTGTAGTTTTCTTCACAATATCAACTCTTTTTTGAAGGGAAAATACAACTCAAGTTTAGCAAGCTTTTGCAAATGATTAGGGGGTATACATTCGTCTTTGATGAGGCTTCACACTAGGTAAGTATTTGTAACTCAAGTACTTTGATATGTACTGTTGCTTTGGCATTTCATAGAATACACAAAAGTGGGGGCAACTGTAGATGTTTCACCTTTTAGCCTATGATGATAACTAGACATAGGCTCAAAAAATAAGGCAAGCATCCTAGAAAACCAAGTCTACATAAACTAGCATGGCATAGGTCCACTTGGAGGTCTACACCTTACCTAACCTAGACTAGTTGAGCCTAAAGCCCAAGATCCATAGGACTAAATGTAACATGGCCCAAGACCTAGCCTAAAGGCAATAGACTAGCAAGAAAACCCAAAGTTATGTTTGCACAGACTAAGCTATATAAGTGCATATGGACTTGCCAATAAATCTTTCTCGAAGCATGAGGTCCCTATCCAGACAATGAATCTAATTCTTAGAAAGGCTCTACCACCTTTGGACGGGATATCTTGACCCCAAAACCTATAAATAACCTCTAAGGGTATAAGAAAGAAGAGGAGGAGAAGCTTGAAGGCTTTTTAAAAATAGTGTTTTGAGTATCCAAGAGATCTATTATGTGAGTTTAGGCAAGAACTCTAACAAGGATTCACTATACTAGTCTTATTAGCACACATTCAAAAGCAATTTCTTCTAAACTCCTACACTTTGCATTGTTGCTTGAAGTCCAGTTACAAGTGTAAGAGTTGAGGCCTCTCACTATATATATTCTTATTATTTTTATGGACTTAGGATCTCCAAGGATTGATCTCAAGTGAGGCGATTCTATGTAATACCCACTTTGATAATAAGAGTAGGTCATTATTTTATGCTATTTTATATTGTACAATTGACTATCATTATGTTACAACTATTTGATAATTATTGTCCTAATCGCATGGACCTATTTATAAGCATAATAAAGTTTGCACGGACAAACTTTGTATATATGTGTATGATATGGTGTCCACATGAACTTAGGTTTAATAACAGTATCTTGTGTCTTATATATCATATTTTCATGTTTTCTATTTAATATATTGGTATGCTTGTATGATATTACCATGTATAGATATTTTGTTATATGGTATGACATACTAAAACTATTGTGTACTCCGTGCAAACTCCCTCTCATAAGGAATATACTCTATACAGATGAGCTTGTTTTATTCTTATTATTTCATTCTGCAGTCCGCACAAACTCTTTGTCATTAGGAACATAGTCCGTATGGATAATCATGTTTTATTTTGTGTACCAAGTCCACATAGACTTCTTCTCATGAGGAATGTAGTTTGTACGGATGTACTTATGTTGAGTATGTCTACTCTGTTATATAATCCACATGGATTCCCTCTTATGAGGAAAGTATTATGCGTGGACATTTACTTTGATTTCTAGTTTTCACATGTATTTGTATTTATGATTCTCTTTTTGTGTCTTTATGAATCCTTTGTTTGGTATCATTAACATTTTCCTTTAAGTTGTAATGAAGTGACCTTTTTAACTAGAGTAGAGGTCTAGATAGATGTAATGACCTTACAAGTAGGAGTTCACACGGACACCTAGCAGAACTTTATAGTGTCTACATAGACTTAGCATCGTATAGATGGGACCAATTAAGTTCTTTGTTCTATTTCCTTTGGTTTTGTACCCCCTTAATTCACTTGTTTATCTTAGGATGTAAGGGGTAGTAAATAACTTATTTTACATGCTAAAGCCCAAATTTCACATTAAAATAGTTTTCTAACTAATTACTTTATGTTTTTTTTTAATAAAAATGGTTTTAAGTTCTCTCTAATCAGAAGTCACAAAAAAATGTATTTTAATAAAAGCCAATCTCTTAGAGATAAGAGTTAGGCAACTACCACTAATTCCTATGGATTATTGGTAATTGTTAAGTTAAATAATGACTAATCAATGACCCAATTTTTGGATGTACAATATACTTATTGTATGCTTTAAATACTGCAATTTACTTTTTATACATGAAAAAGTGAAATAAATATTTTAAATATAATGCATGCTTAATTGATACGAGATTAATAAATGTTACAATATACAAAGAAGGCATATTTTTGGGGCATGAATAAAATTTGAATTCTAAACCTTTTTAGTACAGAAGATCAAAGTTCCTAGTGTGAAGGCTAGGTGGCAACTCCTAAACAAATAACTACTCTCATCCCCGATTCATTTTCTCTACAATAGTATGAATCACGACATTAACAAGATCATTGTGAACATATCATGCTTTCTATAATAATATTTCAAATCTTAGCAATAGCATAATAATCTTATTTGTACACTAGCTACTTCACACATGTTGCCTTACACATCATTAAATGTGTTTTTGCTTTTACATTTATATGGTTTAACATCATTATTCTTATTCATATATTTTATATACATACCCCCTTATGAATCATGTAATTATATTTATAGACATTACATAGAAATCCACATTAATCATCATCCTAAGTTAACTTACCATCCTAACTTACCTTTGTAAGAGCATAACACATGCTTATGACTTTATACCAAAGTTTTAGCCTTAAAGCGTTTATTCCTCACACATTATTACATCACTTAATTTTACATCTATATGTGCTTATTTATATAACACTTCTTAGCAAATCTCATTAAGATCGGTATAAAGTCAGGATATACTCATTCATTTTGACCGAATGTAATGCTTTAAAACACACAACTATGTTCTGTACCTTTAAAAGGAATTTTAGCCTTCATAAGATTCACCATACACACTTTTGCATTTTATCATTCTTTACATACAATATTACATATTTTATGTCCCAAATACTAAAATCAGGAAAAAAACATAATTATAAGCTTTAGAATACATGACCACATGCATACACCCTATATAAAGGTTTTAACCTATGTTTTGCATTCTACACATCCTCACTTTATGTTCATTATAAATTTATTTTTTAAGACATGTTATTAACTCATCATTATGAACAATACACAATACCATGAATTTGTGTAACTTATATTGCAATTATCTTCAAAAGGGTATGTTAATTACTCACACATACAATGAATATATACTTTGTGTGCAATTACATGCAAAGGTTTATCTTATGCCTAAAAAAATTTATATAAAACTTTCATATCATCCATAACCATATATAATGACTGACATTATCCAATAGCTTTAAATTATGATCTATAAAATAATTTATATCATACTTTATGTGTTTATGTTATTAGTTATAGATATATTATA
Source organism: Hura crepitans (assembly GCA_948208565.1). Classification (NCBI taxonomy): domain Eukaryota; kingdom Viridiplantae; phylum Streptophyta; class Magnoliopsida; order Malpighiales; family Euphorbiaceae; genus Hura; species Hura crepitans. Next base: position 4,207 of record CANXYI011001403.1, read on the forward strand.
TTTAATTCCTATTACTACTATCATACACTAAAAAATGCACTTTTCCTAATTGTGGACATTCACTTTAATATATCTCGACTAGTTCATCATAGAAAATGCCTAGGGCATAGAATATCTATACTTCAATATAGCTTTCATCTCAATATGTGTAGCTTGCCTAGATCTAAAGTTGTGTTTGTAATTTCACCATTTTTACCTTTTATCCCATATAAGCCTTACATCACATAGTTCTTTGTCTACTTATAAGCATACACATATTAGGTATATATGCATTTTGCTTAACCAAGTTAATAACTTATTTTCTTGCATCCAAAACTTTATGTATATTAAACTAATATACATTTTTATTATCATATGAATTTCTCTTTAACAATTTAACATATTAAAAAGAATTTCAATGTTCTTACAAATTTTGTGATTTCAATATATACACACACATACACATATATAACACAATTTTGGTTTTAAAAGTAACCCCATATAAACACATTAACCAAAATCATGAAGAATCATTATATCCATGTTAGGCCAGCATAAAAAAACAAATAGCACACTTTCATTTCTTTAACTTAAGGCTTAACTTCACAACATAATGCTTATGAAATTTCGTAGTCCACAGACAACAAGTTTTAATAAAAAAGAGTTATTCATAATAAACACATATAAAAATACTCACTAGAAAATTAAGAAAATATTGGATGCACTTACTTCATGCTAAAAACTCCTCTACCACCTTAATTCTTCTTTCTAAATCCTCTCTAACAAAAAAGTTTCTTCTACTAACCATCTATTCGTATTCTTGCTATTTCGTCCATAGTAGTAGCAATTACTTATGAACACCTTTGATCTTTAGACCAGATAACACCTTAGGCTACCACCATCATTATTCCCTTAATCTTTTAATACACTAAAATCATGATTAATATAGTTACCTTCTCTTTCTCATCTTAATTCTCTCTGTCAACTTGCAAACTAGCAATGGCTGTGGCAATTTTGTTGTAGCCTGCTATAGGTTTTTAGCAACTTTAATCCAATATCTCTACCTAAACTAGGTTTCTATTTTTGGCTTTACTTTATATTATATTCTCCTCCTGCTTGCTTTCTTTCTCTTTTTCTTTTCTTCTCTTTCCCCATTTTTTTGCCAGAAACATCAATGGCCCTTCTCAACATCACCATGTTGTGACTACCATGGCATTTTCTCCCTTCGTTTTTGTCAACTTCTTTTTTTTCATATCTTTCTTTTGCTTGTTGCCTTTTTATTTATCTTGAATTTATTTCTTTTTAATTTCTTATGTGGTTGCCCATTAAATGAGGAAAATATCTTAGCTAACTCTTCTTTTAATCCTCATTCTTTTTAATTGCAATAATTGTACCTTTTTACTTTATTATTATATTATTCTTGAATAATTATGTCTTGTTTCAAACCCTTGAAGACTTTAAATTCTACTTTTGAAACTTCCTTTGGAAATATTTAAATATCGAATAATGAAAATCTTGAGCTTTTAGAATAAGAAAACAACATTATTTGTTCATTTCTAAAATTTATGATCCACCATAAAAATTTCATCTTTAAATTTTAATCTGAACATTAACTTCATTTTTGAACCATACTTCACTCATGATCTCTTAAAGATTAATCCCTTCATTCTAGGTAATTATTGTGCTCTAGGTCATTGGGCATTATACATGAACCCAAGATTTTTTGGATGTTACATAATGGGACTATAAGAATTTCAAGGATGAAATTCTTTTAAAATAGGAATAAATGTAACTCTCAAAAATCCTAGGATTTATGAATAGTACATCATGGGGCTCTAAATAGTGATTTTCAAGAAGGATTTTTAAGAAGCGAATAATATCTTCCTATTGATCAAGTGTTCATGTTATAATGAGATCATGAGTATAATTTGAAGTGGAAATAAGACCGTTGCAATATATAATGAACAATGATGAGAAAGTTGGCTAATAGTTCTGCTTAAAGGGTGAACAATGTTTCTAGAGACCCATCTACACTAATGTTACAATATGAGAGTATTAATTATAAAACATTTTTTGGTAAAGTCTAAAATAGAGATGAAGTCAATAAAATGCTTAAAAATAGAAGTTAAGTTTTTATGCTGGTGTGCTAGGAATAATAATACCATAAAGCCAAATGAAAAAACTATTTCGTCATTGCCCAAAGTGATATGGGAAAAGCATGAATTGATTCTTAAAAATTCTAATTAATTCATTAGTGATTGTATTGGAACATTTGGATGTTGAGAAGAAATTTATAAAAGTTGAAAGAGGAGTTAAGCATTAATTTAAGTCAATTATTCTCTAATTTTAAGTATGAATTTCCAAAGATGCATGAGATTTCGATTGATGAAATTAATAGATTAAATTTAGATCTTAAATATGTGAAATAATTTTAAAAGTGTGTAAGGTGTTACAGAATAGTTGTAACCTTTAACCTCAGAAGGGAATGAATTAGGGCCTTTTATCAAGAACATTATAAATAGGGTCAATACACTTAAATTGATGATATAAAAGAGAAACTTTCACCCTATTCTTCATCCACTAAGCTGATGCCACCATATTCATCCTCTTCTTTTATTTTTACCTTAAACTAAATGCATAAAATTAAGCCCTAATTCCATTTACAATCACCTAGTCATAGGTTCTAAATCAAGGAAGTAGAGTGAGAAAGCTCTATCTTCACCCATTTTTCCCAATCCCACATTATTATTGAGTAACCACTTCTATTCTATTTCTTCCTTTCATTGAATTTAGCTAATTTTTCTTTGATTCCACCACTACCTGACTCTTAAGTACTCATAAGAAAAGGATTTTAAGTGATATAACATATAGAGTCATAATGAATTCAGAGGTTAGACAAAAGGGATAAAGTATGATACACTTATAGGTAAGAACTAAATTTCAAGGTTTATATTTTTCTATGGTGAATTTTCTTACCAATTGGGCTTTTCCTAAGTTAATTTCAAACTTGTTTATATGTGGAAATTATTTTAGATTTTCCTGAGTGTAAACCGTGTATGTTGTAGAAAAAATTGAGATAAGGAAAAGGAAAGAGAATACAAAGGATTAGTGGAGCTTAATTAAGGATAATAAAATCAAAAGTAAGTGTACTCAATAAAATATATGTTTAATGTGTGCTTTTCTTGTGTTTAATAGTGTATGTTATACCTTTTCATGCATTCATGTTGTGAAAAATGAGATATAAATGGGAACTAATGACATAGTAGTGTTAGTTAGATGTTTAAATTATGTTTAGAGTATAAATTGAAGCAAAACATAAATGGTATATGTGCACCCTTATATTGATTGACCATTGTGATTATGTGGGTGTATGTGTGCTATAGCTTATCTTAGGATTTTGGTTTTTATATGATGTATACATCAATCAAGTGATAATATACAGCTTGATAATATGCAACTAAGTAATATTATATAATGCTTGAAAAGGATAATATTATGATGACAACTTATGTAGGTCGAATGGGATGGACAAGAAATGATTGGTTGTATATAATGAAATTGATGCATTTTATGCCTATTAATAGGAATAATAATTAGATTATTTTGATTATAGCTTATCATGTAAAATAATTAATAATTGGCTTTAAATATGCATGTTATGAAATAGAGGAAGTTGAATACTTTGTATGTAATAAATTTTACGTGTGCGTGACCATTGTGTGTTTGAATGGCATGCACACATATTGTGATTAATAAGAATTTAGTTTTTCATATAGTATATAATAATTATAAGTTAGCATATAATTAAGAAGTTGAATATATATAATGCTTGAATAATTTTTTTAGGAAGAAATCATGTACAAGTCCAAGTTCATGTAAGAGTGTATGGGTTTTATGGGCTTAACATATGCTTTAGTTTAAAAATGAAATGTTTACTAAATTATATCTAAGTATATGGTTGAGTTGAGGTATATAAAGCTTAAATAATTTAGTTTAGAAGGGATATCTATATTGGCCAATTGAGATAGATAGTGAAACATTATACTTTTGTTAATGAAATTGGTGGGATTTATGTATATTATCATTGATGCAATTAGGTGTGATAGGCCTAGATAAATTTTATATTCATTTAATAATATGAATACAATAAAAAAGTTCAAAGTATACTAGTTTTAGTCATTGTTAAATCTTTAAAGCATTTTTAATTAGTGATAGAAGATGAAAGGAAAAAATTATGTGATATATATATAGTTAATATACTTAGATAAATTATGGCATATGATATTGTTTTGTGTGCATTTAGTTTTGTACGTTACGGCTATAACAATGAAATGGGATGAAAGATTATATATATAAGTGTGTGTCATGTATGGATAATGTGATGAGGTACATATGTGTAATAGAATGGCATAATAAACTATGACACCCTTTATTCAATCCGATCGCTAGAGCTAAATAAGGGATGTGCACACAATTGGGATATGATCTTATGTATATGCTTAGTGAAACAAATCTTACCTTTAAAACTTGTATTACATGTAATAGTTGTTAAAAAAATGAAAAATTAAAAAACATTTTCATCAGTTCACTATTTAGATCTTATGCTAAAAATTTTGTTCAGCATAATGGCTATTTATGCACAAACCCTAAATAGAAACTTTTCAAATAAAGCAATTCTATAATAAATTAGCTCTAACTAACGTTCTCTGGGTCCATCTAACCCTTCAACACAAACTCATCACACATATTCTCAAATACTAATTAAAGCTATTTAGATAAACATTCTTAAAACATATGTACAATGCAGGTTTGGCCTATCCCTTGATATATAAGAGTGTTTCTATATACATATACCATTTAACAATACAAAAACAACTTTGTACCAAAATTTTTCTTCTCAAAAAATGGCTTTTGCTTTGAAGATATGTATAATCCTACTTTCCTTAACCTATGCATCAATTAAAAATGACACACTAAGCAATTATTTAATAGTGTATTCGAATTAACTTATGTTTGCATACATTCACACATAGGCATATCAAATATGCATGTATAATCGTAGATATAAAGCATATGCATGTATATATTGGGTGGGGTGTATAAGACATGTGCATACCTCATATATCATACGTGCTATGAAAATCTCATGCATCAATTTTCCTAAATCAATATAGACATTATCTTTCATTCATATTCACAATCAGATTGATGTAACAAACATATCAGTATATCTTTACATGTAATCTCATATTCAAATCAATGTTATATAATTGTGTCCAAAATCAATATTATCTCATTTTGTTCAATTCACTGTTATATTATTTCATTCCCATACCTAAAATATAACAAACTAACACTAGATATTGTGATCCTGATCATGTAAATATTATGCAGTGGCCTACATTTTGGATCTTACAATAGTTGTACCTGCTTGAGTGCCCAAAAGCAAAATGTAAATGCTTACAAGCCAAATAATTATGCAGTGGGTCATATTGCACTGGGCCATATGTTAGACCCTACAACACTACACTTGTCTATTTACCAAAAGGTCAAATGTAATTACCCGTAAGACAAATGGTTATGAAGTGGCCTTATAGACCCTATGATGGCTACACCCACCTGATATAGGCACTAAGGAACTCTTGTAGATGTTATCTATCCCAAGTCAATTAATCAACCTATCCAATTTAGGTTGTCAAATCGTATAGGACATTGTCTTATGTTACCATGTTCTTATGTATTTAATAATTTATATTACCACATTTTGGCTATAATACTCATTTATTGTCATGTAACACCAATGCACATAACTGACCCTTAGGTTTAATCAAATCATATGCCACCTCGGCACTTAGCAAATCAGTCATACATGTTGCCAACCAATTTTATATCGAACTCATTTTCATCTTGCAATTATTCATGCTTTATTGCAGGCATATGGTTTTATACTCATTATTATATGATAATGGACACTTCATGTCCTAGTACAATAAGTCATAAAAAACAATCACAATTTAAAGCAAATATAAATTGTTTGTGACCTTACCTATTATCACATAAGTAGTTTCACAAATCGATAGTTATAGCATATTACATACACATTTTTTATATGAAAATAATTATGTAACACACAAATTATTCTGAATGCACTTACAATGGTTACCGAATACACCAAAAACCACCACTCACTGCTTCTCCTTCCCTTTCACCTTTTCTTTATCTTTACACATAATACACATAATATTAAAAAATCTGTATAAAATGAACCATAAGTTAAAATTGAAAATTGACTTTTATATAGTTGCTATCGATCCCCAAGGCATACTATAAAAAATAAAAACTCAAAAAAACTCATCGAACCACTTGAGGTCACTATTCCTAAAAATGTTTAAATGAAGAAATCTCCATGGTTTTTCTTTAAATTTGTAACACCCCCTACTAGATTCCCAAAGAAACCCAACAAGTGATGCACTTCCCGCTAGGTCACCCATCTCACTACTCTTATGGTTATTCATTTAACTTTTATCTACATTACCCTATGCAATACTATCTGACTCCTAATATAGTTTGGTATATTCCTATAGTCCCTTTAGGGTCATATCATGATGTCAGGCTATTTTAGAAGGTTTTCAATCAAATTCAAGTATTTCTTAAAAATCTAGCAGCATAACAGCTATTTAGGTTACTACCCCAAAATTTTTCTCAACTTGTAAACACTTCCATAACATTTATCACATCTTCTAGACCCTTCTGGTCCACCATATATCATCCTATCATTATTAACTATCACACAACAATTATAGGCCTCAAGCCACAATAATAATTCATAAGAGCCTTAGGCTCACTGATCACATACATACAACATTCATACATATAAGCATTTACACTGATTATAATCACAAAGTCTATTAGTATATATATACATAATTACATTCTTGTGTCTCTTTATGTACATCATACTCATTTTCCCACACCTAAGTAAATGAAGTGCAAAAGCTATACAAATATACATTATCAACCTTCTCAAATTCGTCCTTTGAACTTCGTATATGCTTTGCAAGGTGACATCCTTGTTCTTGGTACCTACACACCAAAGCAGGTACACTAAGTATAAAATACTCAATGGTGAATTTAAGCTTTTAAAATCATGTCTAGCAATTATATCCATGCTTCATATTCCTATTTACTTCTAGTTCCATTAACCAAGTTCAAGCTAGAGCTCTAACATATAAAATTACCATTTTACTGTTAAGAGATTTCTATCTATAAATTATCCAATTTAATCATTATGATTCATATAAATTATGCCTTAGGATAATTATTATTCATTACATGCATATTCATTACAATTTAAGGCATTTATTAATATTCTTGAAAAATTACCACAATACCATTTTGTTATAATTTATAGCCATAGATACATTTATTAATTTTATTTAATTACTTCAGCTAACCCATCTCAAGAAACAACCTTAACAGACATTGAATCTAGAGGTAAAAATAAACTAGTGCAATGGTCCCTGTTCTAGACCTATGCCGCTGCACTGACTTAGTCATATTCTAGCACCCATGGTGTGAAAGATAATGTCTGGTCTACCCAACACACTAGCTTATTTAATCAGGTAGTATAGTGATCCCTTATGACCTTGGCTACTATACCGACCCTATTTAAAAAGTAGAGATGTCAGAAACTAGTCTACAAGGAAAACTAGTATGTTTGTCCGACTAATGTAGTGGTCATTCAGGACCTACACCGCTACACCGGCAATAAAGATATAATTCAAGTGAATGTCATAGTCTAATCTAACTATCCGACTAGTATAGTGGTTTAAAAATAGACCTAGGCCACTGTACCGACCTTATATAAAAATAAATTAAACTAGTAACAACATAAATCCCTAAGTTGATCGGTCAACCCATCCAATGCATGCCTAACTAGTAGGCCATATAACCTTAATTTATGTGCATTTATTTATTGATTAAGTTCTTATAACATTATAAACTTAAAAATAGATATTATTTTTATTATACAATTGGAATTTTAGCCCGATTTGGTATGGCCAGTACCAAGCAGTACTGGGTGAATTATCAAGAACATATATACAAGGTTCAGGTGCCAATAATTATTATGTATTATGTTGCATTTAATTTCATAAACATTTCACAATTTTAGGTCACTTAATGTTCAAAGGATTTATTGGGTCAGATAATGGTCTCTTAAGACAGTTACAAGTCATTAGGTCAAGTTTGAACAACACTTTTTAGGCTTATTCCTTAACCTTTTTCCATTTAGTTTTCAACCTTACTTCCACAAAGTTCATAGGCCCTAGGCCACATAGTTGTTAAGCCA
>CANXYI011001552.1:0-11262 GCA_948208565.1 Hura crepitans
AAAGAAATTTCACCCTTACTCCTCATCTTTGGACCCTTCTAGTCCTCTCAATCAACATCATGCAACATCACAGATATCACCAAACACAGGGTCTTAGACTCATCAACACAGAGATATACATAAGTAGATTACTATAAATAACCAAAACTGTACATGCATACAAATTTATCTGCTTTAGTTTCTATTTACATCCCATAACCCATACTATCTTAATATACATGAGTGCATACTATAGAGCTCAAAAAAGAAAAAAAAATATACCAAAAGACTCGATGGTGGCTGCACTGATGTAGTCCAAAGCTGGTCGCCTCTCAATGTCTACAGCCTGTGCATCAGAACATCGATACGCTGATGATAAAACTCAGTGGTGAAATAAATCAAATATAATATGTCACCATCATGCATACATGCAACATGTAACACTTAATACATATGGCAATTACCCTATTCTTCTAAGTCCAGGTTATATTTAAGTTTAGTGTAATTATTTATAATTTAGTCCAGTTCATTATGATATAGGCTCATGACAGATAGATAACACTTTAAAACACCGAATAGTGGGAACTATCCTATGCAGTGGCCCACATTTTGGACCTAAGTAGCTGCACCTACCTCGCCCGATAGTAAGGATCTGTCCATGAACCATCCTAATACCAGACTGGCAAATAACAAGGATAAGTCCATAAACCTCCCAATATCTATAAAAAGGATAGCAGGGATCAACCCGTGGGACCTCTTAATACCCTAAGTCACATCACTAAAGGTGGATAGCAGGGATCAGCCTCGTGGGACCTCTTAATACCTATAAACAATAGACAGGCAGTAGGGATCAGTCTAGGTGGACCTCCTAATACCCTATTATGCAAGGTTCATTTAGAACCTCGGTGGCTACACCCACCACATCCAACATACAACAGTGGCCTTAAGCAGACCAAACTACCTAGCAGCTGTAAACTCCCTAGTTGATAGGTCAACCTATCCAGTAGGTGTCTAACTGATGGGCCAATTATCTAAATTAGATAGTAAATCTCAATATTATCCCCACCTAAGTCTATTTTACCATTAGGATACATGTCATGATGAAATGCACATAAAATACCACAATTTGCCTATGGTTGCAAAGTTACTATTCATATGGTTAGTTTATGCAACTAACACTATTCATTTGGTCAATCTCAAATGTCATGCATTCCATAACTCAAACCATACTTATTCCAATATCCATTCCTTTTCCATAAATCCATTGAAAGGCCATATTCAAGCCTTAAAATACATGTTCATGCCATATTACAAGTTGCTATACCCTTATGCTATTAAGTTACCAAATCACCACAATTTCATACCACATATGTTACTATCAATGTTCACTCCCAATTATATTTTGTATCTTTCATAACCTAGCCATTTCCTCACCCAACATGCCATAACCATGTTTACACATAATATAACCCATTATGTACACATTTCGGCCAAAACATGCAACCACACATACACTTGAACTTCCTCCCAATTTATCGTTCCAAACCTATTATTTTAATGGCATTAACATTTTTATAACATCATTTTACCCTATCACCATGCATACACTAAGAACAAGCAATTCCATATAACATACATACATATAATCATGTCAAACACATTGGCATATTGAATTTGGGTTTATTCCACATACCTAGGGTATGAAAACACCCTTTTCCCCACTATATTGAGGCTTTAGAACTTGATTTCCCTCACTTTAATTTTTATCACTTAAACATACAAGATTTCCTCTTAGAAAGATTATAAAAAATTAGCTAGAGCTCCAAATTGAAATCTAAAACTATGGTTATTCTTAAAATACGTTAATCTACCTATATCAAAAATAAAAAATGGATTAGGGACACTTACACAAGATCATGTCACTATTCACCCTAGTGACAATTCTCCCAATTTAAGCTCATTTTCTCAATTCTATTTGAAGAAATAGAATCTACAGGCTATGGAGGGTTGAATACATATAATTTTTGTGTAGTTTAGAGGAGAGAGGAGAGTGAAAATTAAAGAAAAAATAGGGGAGGAGAGTGAAATTTCTATTGGCTTCTTATGGTTCTCAAGGTTGAAGAAGACTACTTGGCACATGTGAGTATTTCACATGTGTAAGCTCTCATATAAGTGAGGGTGAATGGCCAAGATCACAAAACGTGGCGATCTAATGGCCAATATTCATTTTTTGTCAATTTTAGCTTTAGAAATTCCTAAAAAATTCTCAAAACCTCCAAAAATTCTTATTTTAGTTTTAAAAATCCTATATTAATGTAACTAATGGCCACGTAAAATTTCAAGTCAAAATTCAATAGTTGACTTTTTGACACTATTCACTCGCTAGAATAAAATATTCAAAAAAATATCTATCGACCTTAGAAAATTAAAATTCCTTCTCCACTATACTTATTGGAATTTTTGAGGTTCAGGATGTGGCATTTTCGAGTCCGTCTGGGAACATCCTGAGGCTATCCTGGCATAAACTCATTTTATCTCCTCATACACTAGTTCTCGACCTGAAATGATTTATTGGTCCTGCTAAATTTTTAAATTCATCCATTTTACCCATTTTTAGGCCCGTCAAAATTTTATTACCAATACGCCCCTTGTTAGACTTGTGGCGATGCCTCACACCGTAGAGAACATTACTCAGGCCCAGAAGGTACGGTTCATAAGACCTTAACTTACGGGTGTTACAAATTGGCTTAGTTTCAAATGCACTTAATATCAAGAATGCTTTAGTCATGATAATTGATATGCAAATTTCCATTAAGATAAAAGTCATACAAGTAATTGAATTCTACATACATTATCTCTTTTCAAAATCAAAAGTATTGTCTTCAAATTTTCTTTTCAACACTAATGTTCTATTATCTTTAGCTTCACTCAGAATCCATTTTTTGTAATATTAATCAATACTAACACCAATAGTTGTATAACTAGGCATATCCCTCAGGATGGCATGTTGCTGCCATAAGTCAGGGAAGGAGCGCAAGAAGTTATGCATCAAAAGGCCACCTTGAAATCCCCAAAGGCTCAGGAGGTATCTTCTACACTAAACCAAATTGCCTCAGGATTCATAAAGGGATATAGAAAGTAGCATGCCTTATCCTAATCAAGGGAACACAGTCGGCCTAATAAGAGAGAGAAAAATGGTCGATCTTCTACAAAAGATATCTCCATTGTACTGTGATAATAGTATCAAGCCATAAGGCCCACTAGTCATGAGAATCACACCTCGTTACGAGCCTCCTATCACAATGGTGATGCTAGGCATATTTCACCCAAAGTCTTTTGGGTGACGAAAAAAGTAACCCCAATTTCTCATGTAACCAAATCTGTCAAAAAAAAAGGCTGTTAGGTTAGAAAATCTGTAAAGGATCACCTAAGCAAAAATTAGGCAAACCCGCTAGTGCGAAAACCTTCATAGGCATATTAGCCAAAAATTAAGGTTATAAGAAAATAAAGTTAGGATAAAAACCCATGATGGGCTCTTTACACATACCTATAAGAGGAGTGGGCTCCCAATTACAAAGTAAATATCCCTTTTCTTTAGAGCATCCAAACCTCAAATGGTTTCAGCTAGGAAAACACTAAAAGGGTTGTGGCCAGAGCATCTTTTAGTCAGAAGTTAAAGAGTATTAAAATCATAGGACTCATCCTTGGAAGTTACCACAAGCCAATTGCCAAAGATGCACAACAAAATGCACTTCACCCATTCCACTAAGCTAATAGGAAACTGATGGGCATGGTCTAAAATTGATCGCAAGGAAATTGAACCCACACCTAGTACTATTTTTTAAGCCATAATGGGAGAAAAGCCCAAAGCAAGAATAATGTCTATGGGATAATGATCCTCTAAAAAAGGCAAGGCTAAAGGGGCATCTAAAGTGATTTTATAGTCTAAAATAGCAGCAAACTCTTCCAAAATTCTCTTGATGATCGAAGACAAACACATGTAAAATAGGGTCCCAATATCGCACCATTACATTCAAAAATTTGGGGTCAATACGAACCTTCCTCAAGAATCTAAGGGAAGAAAAGCGAGCAAGAATAGAGGAAGTCCAAGAAGCCTTTAATTCCAAAATCTTAGACAAATCCTGATTGAAAGAAGACATAATGGGAGCTGGACATGAGAAGTATGGATTAAGGTATTTATAAGCCAAAACCCCACCATTCCTTTCCTAACTAGGAATGGGAATCCAAAACACATAAGGAGGTCCACAAGATGGCATCATAGTTCACACGGACCAAGGAAGAATGTCCATGTCATTATCAAATGGTGGTGCACAACGTAGTATGGTCAAAGTCCACTCAAACTAAATCATCCTAAGTCTGACCGAACTAAAATCATCTTGAGTTCACACAGACTAGCAAATTTCAAGTTCGCATGAACTAGATCATCTTAAGCCCACACAGACCTATGATTAGTATAGAATTGCAATGGTTGCTAAAAATTTATTCACAGATAAACATACTCGAAGGGCAAATGTACTTCAAAATAAAATTGAAATTGTATGTACACAAGATTAAATGTTTAAAAGTTTTGTATAATACGAAAATGGAATATGAAGGCAAAACAATTCCAATTCCAAAATGAAAAAGAGAAAAGGGGGGGGGGGGGGGTGCCTCCTATCTTACTCCCTAACATCATCTTCTTCCTTTGTGTCTTCATCATCAGAGGAGATCACCAACTTCTCAGCTACCTTAAAGACTTTCACCTTCCTTTGGGCCTTACGAAGGGCAGCAACCCACCTTAACAATTCACTCTACAAAAGAGTAGAGGATCAGTGTATAATATACATGACATATATAATTGCATGAAATTAACCATGATAGGAAAATTGCTCATAGCAAAGACTTGGATTTTGTCGATCATAGGTCTTCAGATCCACCACTAGAGTAGTCCTTTTCATAAGAGCTCTCTTAACCTAATCCAAAGAATAAAGCATAAAGTATAAGTGACAATTCAAAATCCAAACAATAAAAATGGCTAGCAAAAGACCTTACCAAAGTAGTATTTTTTCAACTCGAAGGGAATCAGCCAATTCTCCTCTATACCTTGACGGTCGAAAGATAGCTCCCTATCAATATCATAATGAATATAGCTTAGCTTAGGGACTTTAGTCAAGGCACCGATGACCTTACCCAATAATGAGGTCTGACCAGCAAATGGACTTGGAACTCCGTTCTGTGCTGGGGGAGGTGAGAACTAAGAACTAAGAGAACTGGGGGCAGTTCTCAACCATTTTAAAGATAAAGACGGGCCAGCCCCAAGAACAGCAGTAGGCTACAATACAACACACAAGTCTGGAAATACCTAAAAAATTAATCAAAAGTTAAGAAACCCACTTGAGATAGAGGAGGTCCTAACATATAAGGGACCTGAGAAAGTAAATGAGTAGAGGCCCAAGAAGTGTAGCTCTCTATAGTACCCTCCACTAATGTGACCCTAGGAATCCCTACCATCATACTCTGTACGAACTCTAAGTCATTTATGTACCTCCCAAACAATATTGAGTTGGGAGGATTTTGAGGAACAAGGCATGTGTTAGGCCCCATGTGCTAATTCATGATCTGCTCCCCTAAGAACCAAGAGTAAGCCTCTAGAGTGGTCAACAAAATATGATGGGAGGACAACTCTCTAATAGAGCATAAGAAAGTTAGCAATTCCTTAATAGGAAAAACCCACCAAGCCAAGTTAACCTGAATAGGTAAGTATCAGTTGTATATGACTAAATGGCTAACAATGAACTTTCCTTTCATGTGTAAGAGATACTTACATCAGTCCAAACCCTAGAGCTGAGGTAGTGATGATACTGCATCAATGAAGCCATATTCGAAGGACCCAAAGATGGTCAAACCCACCTATCTATCAGTAGATATTGGAAAGGCATGTACAGTTTACAAGGATGGGCTAACAAGTGAAGCTCATATGCCCACACCTAAAACAACAAAATCACAAAAAGGCTTCATAGAAATATAAACATATTAGGGTGAGTCATTTACTAATATGCCTGGCACGAAGCCCTAAATAAATCGATGGCTCTTCCTGGTCTGAACAGCTATGTCTAGGCTCCAAAACATCCATCCAAGGGATGAGCAGCACTAGTTCCAACAACTAATTTTATTAACTTCCTCTAAGATAGGGAGAAAGCTCCAGCTCACTGTACCATTTGCATTGGCCAAAAAGGTGGTACCTAGCAGGTAGAGGATGAAATAATGAGTGTATTGATCAATCTCCAATTAGCTTGAAAGGGCCTCATCCACCCACTTCTCATGTAATTTAGTACATCAAATACTTCTAGCATGATCTTAGGGGATGAGACCTAGTAATTCCCTCACCTTTTGTAGCCTCAACGAAGGATAGCGATAGCAAGCATCGAACGTACTAACACGGCCCATGCATGGCACCTCAGTGATAAAAGTCTAGTTAAAGGGAGTTATGGTCATCTCTCTGAAAAGCAGATGAAAGGTATGCGTGGTGTCTATCCACCTATCCAGCAATGCCCTCAAAGCTTTTAGATCACGATAGAAGTCTCCACCAACAAGATGGTCAAGAAATGTTTAGAATCCAGTAGCCTGGACCTTATTCTTCACTAGTACTAGCATGGCAGAATACCACTACTGAGGTCAAAAAAGAGTACCCCTACACTTGAGATGTGTTTACAAAAGAAAAAGAAACAAAAACAATAAGGTCCGTATGGACTAATATTATGAAAATAGGTCTGCACGGACCATAAAAGAACCACCAGAAGTCTACATAGACCACATTCACAAGCAAGTATGAGTCCGCACGGACCACATTCACAAGTAGGCATAAGTCTACATAAAGCACATTCAAAAGAAGGCATAAGTCTACACAGACCACATTCATAAGCAAGCATAAGTTTGCACAAACCACATTCGTAAGCAAGCATAAGTTTGCATGGACTTCCTAAACTAAAGCATGTAGAACAACCACATAACACATACTAGTGTGCTGGAAAGAACAATTGAAGATAGGGTCCACACAAACTAACTATGCCCTAGCAAACAAGGTCCATATGGACCTACCGTACTAGAGAAAATTTCACATCACAACAAATTCAATCAGAACTATAATGAGGTACACAAGGGAAAGAAAAAACACCTGAGGGTAAATCTCTGAGCATGCATGATGCATTAAATCTGCCAAAAGAGGGATCGAGTAACCAAATACAACTCTATTCATCGGAGCTGCATTCTAAGGATGGTTGATGGTAGCAAAAAGCATAAAACTAACTAGAGTCGGCATACAAATGTCTTCCATCAAAGGAGGAGGAGAAGAATAAGTCCTTGTATTCATCGAGATGAGAAGGACCATCGAAGTCCCTTCACTCTCACTGGAGGATGACTAATGGGAACCACTGGCAGTGTGAGAAGCCATTAGGAAGAGTTTTTTTGTTCAGAGAAAAATAATAGAGAAGAAAAACTGAAAAGATTGCAAATGAGAAAAGAGGGGGAAAATAAACGGTTATCACTCTGTCACATTAGGTCTACGTGAACTTCTATATCTTAAGTCCACACAGACGTCATTTAAGCAAAGTCTGCATAGACTTTCTTCCACTTCATTCACACGGGTTACCCTCTACTTTGTCTATATAGACTTTGGTTAACTACGTCCGCATAGACTTTTGACAACCTAGTTTCTAAAAAGTTAACAAAGCACCTCCCAAAAGCCAAGCTCGCATTATAACATTTTCATAATTAAACAGACATTTTATTCCTTATTGTAGATTAACTTAGCATCTAATCTAAGATCAACCCATAGTCCAATCCACTGCTCTAGATCAACCTAAAGTTCAATCCATTATTTTGGGTTCAACGTCATAAGCCAATCCACCACTCCGGATCAACCTAGAGTTCAATCTGCTATTTTAGGTTCAACCTCATAAGCTAATCCATTATTTTGGGTTTAGCCTCATAAACCAATCCACTATTTCAGGTTCAGCCTTGTAAGCTAATCCATCACTTCAAATTAACCTAGAGTTTAATCCATTATTTCGGGTTTAACCTCATAAGCCAATCCATTGCTTTGGGTTTAGCCTCATAAGCCAATCCAAAGCCCATACCGAAGCCTATTGAATAATGGTTTGAGCAGAAGAAGCAATCAAGTAAGTATTCCTGAATCAAATACTTTGATATGCACTATTATTACATAGCACACACCAAAGTGAGGGCAATTATAGATACCTCACTCTCGATCTATAATGATAGCCAAAGATAGACTCTTAAGCATGGCACACACCTTCAGAAGATAGGTCTGCATGGACCTATTAGCCAATGTTCGCATAGACTAAATACAAAAATCAAGCCAAAACTCAGCCCACAAAACTCAAGGACCAGTGTACTAAAGCTCAATCTGTGCAGACTAGTACGAACAAGTCCTCATGAACTCATGATAGAAAAAGCTTTTTCAAAAGTAGAATTCCTCCTATTTAGTTTAGGATTCAGAATCCTATTAGGGTTGGGATTCCTTTCTAAACAGGAAGAACTTAAGAAAAACTTGA
Source organism: Hura crepitans (assembly GCA_948208565.1). Classification (NCBI taxonomy): domain Eukaryota; kingdom Viridiplantae; phylum Streptophyta; class Magnoliopsida; order Malpighiales; family Euphorbiaceae; genus Hura; species Hura crepitans. Next base: position 8,553 of record CANXYI011001552.1, read on the forward strand.
AATATAAATACTTCTCTTTAACCACAGAGGAAGGAGGCTGAAAAATAGAGTCTTCTAAATACACACATTAAATTGGAGTATCTAGAAACAATTACACATCCATCCACTAAATAATCCTTATTTTCCACCCAAAACCTTCACACACTTGTGCTATTGCTTAAAGAGGACACTTATTTAGGTAATGTTTGAGATCTATTATTGGTTTGGTGTTGCTTTTATATGCCTATGATCTCTAAAACTTGATTTGTAAGTGAGGTGATACTCTGTTATTCCCACTTTAGATCATGAGGAGTAGGCCATTGTGATGAAAGGTGTCATAAAGTATTATTCATCATTGTCCCATTAAGTTTATTCTGTTGTGTTAATTAGCATTAAATGAATTTGACTATAAACATGATAAGGTTCTCATAGACCTAGATTCCTTGATTATGAGCACAATAAGGTCTGCACGGACCTATATTTCTTATGTGAACATGATGAGTTGGTTTGCATGGACTTATACCTAGTAAGCATAATCTCATATTTTGAGCATATTGTTATACGCTACTTAATTTTGTTGGCCATTCTGCTAGTATGATGATATCACGCATGAAAGTATACATTGATATATGAGGAATTATCAAGTAATATGCACGAACTCCCTATCACAGGGGTTGTATTCTACATAGACCTACAAGTGATAAATTGTATTATGGTTATTTAAGCTTTGCCTTATTTATACAATGAATTTTTCTTGATCTATAAGCTTTAAATTTGTTCATATTTTGTCCATTATGTGTTAACATTCATATGCTCTTGATTTAACATTGCTTGAATTTGTTGTCTTTTGATGTCATGATTGGATTTCCTTCCTGGATTGAGAGTTGGGACAGACTTGACCTTTCCTTGGAGATAGTTTGTATGGACTAAAGCTAAACCTTCATAAGGTCTGTATGGACCAAGCGACGTAAAAGCGGGACCACTTTAGTGCTTTATTCTAATTCTTTTGCTTATGTACCTATTATGTATTTGAGCTCATTTTGCGTTTGTAATAGATAGATAATAACTTATTTTACACACTAAGCCCTAACTTCACATTAAAATAGTTTTCTACATAATTAATTGGTGTTTTCAAATAAAATGGATTTAAGTTTTCCCTAATAAAAATTCACATGAAAAATGCACTTTAATAAAGGCCAATCTCCTAAAGATGGGAGTTGGGCAATTGCCACTAATTCCTATGGAATTATGGGTATTTGTCAAGTTAAATAAATAACTAATCAATGACCCATTTTCTAGTTGTACAAATATGTTTGCTATATTCTTCAAATATCACAATTTACTTCCTTTGTATGAAAAGGTGATATGATTGAATTAAATGCATGCTTGATTGATAAGGGATTGATAAACATTACAATATACATGGATAGCATATGACAAGGGTATAAATAAGATCTAAAATTCCAAACCTTTCTAGTATAGAAGATCAGAGGTCCTAGTGTAGAGGACAAGTGGCTACTCCACTAACCATTCTTGTCCTCGGCAAAAATTTCATAATCTCTACACTCAGTTTCCCCTTTTTCCCAAATCTGAGCACTTTCTTTCATAGAGATACTTTCAAAAACACTTTGTCACCCATTGCATATTTAGTATCCCTTTGTTTCAAGTTAGCATAAGACTTCTATCTCTCAATTATAGCTTTTAATCTTTCCATGATAACCTTGAATTTCTCTTCTATATCTTTGATCAGGTCAACCCCTAAAATCTTATTTTCCATATCTTCACTCCAGCACGAAAGAGTTTTACATCTTCTACCATATAGTGCCTCATAGGGTGCCATGCCTAAACTGGCTTGATAACTATTATTGTATGCAAATTTAGCTAAGGACAAGTATTTGTCCCAGCTGCCTTTAAATTAAATGGCATAGCTATGTAGCATATCTTCTAACACTTGTATCACCCTTTCTAATTGTCCATCTGTCTGAAGGTGAAAGGCTATATTGTAAGTCAGTCTAGTTCTTAATGCTTGATGTAGTCTCTTCCAAAACCTGAAAGAGAATTGAGGGTCCCTATCTAAAATAATAGCCACTAGTACACTATACGATTTGAAAATCTCATCTATGTACAATTTAGTCAGTCTTTCTAATGAATAATCCATTCTGATAAGAATAAATTAGGCTATCTTAGTCAGTTTGTTAATAATCACCCACATAACATCACACTTATTCTTGGTCATAGGCAGTCCCATTACAAAGTCCATTATAACATTTTCCCACTTCTATTATGGTATTGTTATAGGATACAACAATCCAGAAGGAACTTGATGTTCAGCTTTTACTTGCTAACAAGTCAGACATCTAGCCATATACTCTACTACATCTCTCTTTATACCTAACCACTAGTATTGAGACTTCAGATCTAAATACATCTTTATACTACCATGGTGCATAAAAATAAGGAGCTTTATATGCCTTATTCAGTATCTATAACCTCAAGTCATCTGTACTAGGTATACACAACCTGCCATGGTAATACAAATATCCATTATCACTCATTTCAAACCCTATTGGCTTCCTCTTTTTAAGTCTACCCATAATTTGTACCAGTTGTTCATCCTTACCTTATGCCTCCTTTATTTATTGTTTGAAATTTGGTTTAATCTAAAGTTGAGCTAGAATAGCATTTTCCCCTATGTACTAAGTCTAGCATTCATAACTTTTAAGGTTACCAT
>CANXYI011001764.1:0-13195 GCA_948208565.1 Hura crepitans
TTTAGGTTAGTGACCGAAGCAGCAGTTATGCTGCTAGATTTTTAAGAATACCTGACTATGTCGAAATCATTTGATAAGTGTATGAACATGATAATGTGGACCTAAATAGATTATAAAAATAAACTGGATTGCGCTTAGAGTCAGATAGAATTGCTTGGTGTAGTATAAGTAAAATTTAAATGAATGACTGTGGGGAAGTCAGGATAGGTGACTTGGCGAGAAGTTCACCAATTATTGGGTTATTCAGAAATCTAGTAGGGGGGTTACATTTTATGGTATCAGAGCATAGGTTAAGGTTCCCAGGCTAAGTACATGAGTGCAAATGTCTATGTTTCAAATTCCACTAAACTGTTACGTTGCTCGAGGCTAATAAAAAAGTCCGCTATGATAAAGATATGATTGGTCAAGTTATCCAAATAAGGGGCCAAGGAATTGATTAATTTTGCAACCAGATCTTAGAGGGGGTATGCTATACATCAGTACCTAAACCTAATAATGTTGTATAGTAGCCATAGCCATAAGTTCCCATTAACAATAGGCAGGAGTAAGCCCTGTCCTAGTACCTTGGGAAGTTAAAATATGGGGAAGATCGTACTAGACTCCTAAAGTATACTAAGGAGTTCATTTCTAATGATATAAAGAATGCAAGATATTCTTAGCAGGACTAAATGTGGAGTCAAGGATACAGAGAGCAAGATCTCAGAGAGAGAGATTTTATAGTACTACTGTTAGCTGTATATGATATGAAGGAGATGGTGCAATAAAAGAGGGACCTCCTCCTGACAAAGAGGAAGTTCATTATAGGATAGTCCAGTGCCATGTTGAGAAATGGTAATAAGATGAGAGAGGGTCAATTTTATGCACAGTCTCAACTTAGGTCGTAGTATCAGATAGGATATCATGGCCAGAGGTAGGCACAGACCTAGAGGTTGGGATAAGCCTTTATAAGTAAAGCTCGATTTCATCCTTAGATTGATAGTACTCCTAGTGTAGGGGGTAACAAGATTGGACCTCTCACTAATATCACTTGTTAAAAGTGGCACTTGGTGCAGTGCAGGGGAGGTAAAAAAAGATGTGTCCTCAGAGGCAGGTAGAGGGTGCTCTGGCACAAGCATTTAATGTTGCACCTCAGAATAGAGGTTAAAGGCAAACCAAATGAGAGCAGCTTCATGCTAGCTAGGATACTAAAACTAAGGCTCATACTCTAGCCAGGGAATATGCTGTGAGAGCTAGAGAAAAGACTACAGCACCAGATGTTATAATTGGTACTTTTTCTTTATTTAATATTCTAGTCTTGGTTTTGATAGACCCTAGTTTTATACCTTCCTATGTGTGTACACACAAGCACATAATAGGTTGTTAGAGCCTGAGCATGTTGATGTAGACATTAGAGTTAGCAACCCTATAGGGCAGTGTGAGGTTGTGAACAAGGTTTATAGGTAATGCCCACTAATGATTTAAGGGTATAGATTTGTTGTTAATTTACTTAATCTGCCATTCAATGAGTTTGATGTTATTCTAGGAATGGATTAGCCACTGAGCATTAAGCCATGATTGGTTTCAAGCATAAAAATTGATCCTTTAGACTATAGAGGGATAGGCAGTGATAGTGAATGGTGAGAAAAGTCTTTTGAATAATCTTATCTCCTCTATTAAAGCATATAAACTCCTTCAGAAGGGGTGCATAGCATATTTGGCCTATGCTATTGACTTGAATGTTTCTAACTCTAAGTTGGCACTTATTCTAATTGTTTCTGAGTTTTTTCATGTATTTCCCTAATGATCTATTAGGCTTACCACCTTAGAGGGAATTTGATTTTGAAATCGAGGTATACCCTGGTATTGCTCCACTATCTATTTCTTATTATAGAATGGCACCTTCTGAACTAAAGGAACTTATGGTGCAACTGCACGACCTATTAGACAAGGGTTTTATAAGGCCTACTGTATCTCCTTGGGAGCCACCTTTGCTGTTGTCAAAAAAAAAGATAGAGCCCTTAGGTTATGCATTGACTATAGGCAGCTGAATAGAATTACTATGAAGAATTAGTATCCATTGCCAGGATAGATGACCTTTTTTGTCAATTAAGAGGGGTAGGTGTATTTCTATGATTGATCTAAGATTTGGATACCATCAGCAGAGGATTAAAGAGGCTAATATTGCTAAAATTGCCTTCAGAATGTGGCACGGGCATTACGAGTTTTTAGTGATGCCATTTGGGCTTACCAATGTCCCAACAACCTTTATGGATCTCATGCACAGTGTTTTTTTAGCCTTATCTAGAACAATTCATTGTGGTGTTCATAGATGATATCCTAGTGTACTCTAAAAGCCAAGAAGAGCATGAACGTCATCTCAAGTTTATGTTACAGTCCTTAAGAGGGAGATAGTTCTATGCTAAGCTCAGTAAATTTTAGTTTTAGCTGAGTTAAGTTGCTCTTTTGGCGCACATAGTTTCAGTAGAGAGAATTAGACTTGATCCAAGTAAAGGTAGAGTTAGAATGGGAACCACCTAAGAATGTAACTAAGGTGATAAGTTTTTCGGCTTAGTTAAATACTATAGGAGATTTGCAAAAGGATTCTCCACCATTACCACTCCTTTGACCAGACTGATTAGAAAGAATATGAGTATGAATGGGATGATAAGTGTCAAGCTAGTTTTGAATAAGTAAAAATATACTGATAGAAGCTCATATCCTTGTTCAACCTTAAAAGGGTAAGGACTTTGCAGTGTACAGTGATGCTTCACTGAATGGCTTGGGATACTTGTTAATACCAAAGGGAAAAGTAGTACCATATGCTTTAAGATAGTTGAACCTAAATGAAAGGAATTATTCTACTTAAGACTTAGAGCTAACTGCTATAGTATTTACTTTAAAAATAGGGAGGCACTATCTATGTGGAGAGAAATGTTATATATATGTATATATATCATAAGAGTCTAAAATACCTTCTTACTCAAGAGGAACTAAACTTGAGATAGAGAAGATGGTTAAGTTGATCAAGGATTATTATTTCCTAATTGACTACCACCCAGGGAAAGCCAATATGGTGGCAGATGCTCTAAGTAAGAAATTTATGATAGCCGTGAAAGTTATGAATGTTAGTTGCAGTACACTTCAGTAGATGCTATGCTAGCTGAGTTACAAATAACGAAAGATTTTAGATAGCAGATTAAGGAAACTAAATGAAAGATTAATAGTTGGTTCAGATTGTAAGCAAGGTTAAAGAAGGGAAGGCCACAAGGTTTGAGTTAACCAAAGATGGGTACATGTATTATCAAAATAGGTTGTGTGTACCTAGTATAGATAACTTGAGGTTATAGATATTAAATGAGACCCATAAGGCTCCTTATTCCATGCATCTTTGGAGTACAAAAATGTGTTTAGACTTGAAATCTCATTATTGGTTGCTTGGAATGAAAAGGAGATGTGGCCTAGCATATTGCAAAGTGTTTGACATGCTAGCAAGTGAAAGCTAAGCATCAAGTTCCTTCTGGATTGTTTTATCTAATAACAGTACCAGAGTGGAAGTGGGAAAAGGTGAACATAGATTTTATGATAGGTTTTCCTTACACTAGAGGTACATGTGAAGCTGCATGGATAATTATTGATAGATTGACAAAGACAGCTCATTTTTATCTCGATCAGGGTGCATTATTCCTTAGAGAGGCTAGATAGACTATATGTGGATGAGATAGTAAGATTACATTATATGCCAGTGACTATCATTTTTGACAAGGATCTTTATTTTACTTCTAAATTTCAAAAGAAATTGTAGGCAGCATTAAGCACTAGACTAGCCTATAGCATAGCTTTTGATCGTCAGATTGACAGACATTCAAAGAGGGTGATATAGATATTTGAGGATATGTTATGAGGATATGCTATTGCGCTTAAGGGTAACTGGGATAGCTACTTGTCTTTGGTAGAGTTTGCCTATAATAATAGTTACCAGGCTAGCTTGGGGATAGCCCTATATCAGGCATTGTATGGTAAATGATGTAAGACTCCATTTGTGTTGGAGTGAAGTTGGAGTGAGAAAATTTCCAATACATATTTAATTAAAAAGGCTGAAGAAAAAGTGATGTTAGTCAGAGAAAGGCTAAAGGCAGCTATGGATAAATAGAAATCATATGTTGACTTGAAGTCAAGAGATATTGATTAGACAATCAAGGAAAAAGTGCTCTTCAAGGTTTCTCTATGGAAAAAAGTGTTGAGGTTCGAGAAAAAGGGAAAATTGAGTCCCAGGTTCATAGGACCCTATGAGATTACAAGAAGGGTCGGACCCCCAGCATACTAGCTAGCATTACCACCTAACCTACTGTAGATACATGAAGTTTTTCATGATTTTATGCTCAGGAGGTATAGATTGGATCCATTACATGTGATTCCAATGGTAGATATTAAGGTATAGTCATAATAGAGTTATACGGAGGAACCAATACAAATTATTTCTCGTGAAATGATGCAGTTCAGGAATAAGTCCATACCACTTGTTAAAGTGGTATGGAAGTAGCATAACATAGTGGAATTTACCTAGGAGCCAAAAGAGTATATGAGAGCTTAGTATCCTCATTTATTTGCTCTAGGTAATTTTGAGGACAAAATTTTCTTAAGAGCGAGAGAAATGTAACACCCATACCCCGAGGCTCTAACAACAGTGCCGCTAGGTCTAGGAAGTGTGCCTAGGGTGTCGGGTCACTTATATGTAAACTAAGGCTGTCACACTAGTCATGAAACTTTGAAGGGCTTTTAATTTGATGAAAAAGATAAAATTTTAAAATTTAGTGGAAATAATAATTCATTTCAGATTATAAGCTACCCCTCAGTGCAATAAAAATTTTACAAACTAAGAATAACCTAGGATATGCCCAGACAGACCCAAAAATAGTCGGCCCTAAAGATAAAAAGTTCCACTAAGTCCATTGGTGAAAGAATTTTTATATTTCGAGGGCATTTGCAAATTGCAAAAATTTTTAGGTTAGAATGCAAATCGAGGTAGTCTGAAAACTACCTTATTGATGGAATTTGGCCACAAAAATATACAAGCACGTAGAGGGGATTAAAATATGAATTTTAAAGGAAATGATCTAATTTTTCGAGGTCTAAGTGAATTTTGGTGAATTTTTGAAATTTGCTAAAAAATCAAGAAGTTTCAAGATTACTCGAGTGGTTGTGGGACCCACCCACACACTTGCCATCATGCCTAGAGCCCTTGATAATTGGCCATAAGTTTTGACAAGTGGATTTTCCAGTTAAACAAAAGAGGATTTTCTTCCTTTTTTCTGCTTAGAGAATGACAACACAATAAGGGAGAATGGCCATTTCTATCTTCTCCTTCAATCTTTTCTATAATTTTTGGGTTCTTAAAATTATTTTAGGATGTTAAGGAAATCTTAGAAGAAGAATCGTTGATAAAGGAGTCTTCAGATATAAATTAAAATTCATGGAACTTTACTAGATAAAAGTAGTCTAACAAGCTTATTTGCTGAGTTTTCATGCCTTCTCCTTGGTTTTTCTTTGGTATTTATGGCCGTAAAGGGTTCCTTGTAATGCCTAATTTCTATGGGAATACTTATGGCATTTTTGTTTTATGTGAATTATAGCAAGGAAAAGCTTGAAAAAAGGTAGAGAAAGTTTCCATGAGGGTTTGAATTAAGGTGTTGGTAGCCTTGAAATAGTGGTAATTTCATCTCCAAGTGATGGAAGTAAGTGAATTCAACCATTCACTTCTTGCCCTCTAACTTTTAGTAGCTCTTCCCTTAACTTAGTGATGGTTTGAAAGCATAAGTTAGCTTGGATAGGTGTTTTCTTTGAAGGATTTAGTGTATGGCATGAGGGAATATGGAATACATGTTGATTAATGAAAAGAAAGTAATATACATGTAAATTTGTTATTGGCCGAGAGGTATGTAAGTAGCTAAAGTGTGCTTATGGTGTTTAAAGCATGAATTAGTTGCTTTAGCATGTATAAGTAATGGTATTCCTTTGGAATTGATAGGAATATACATGATTGGCATGAGTTGCAAGTGTGGCCGAGAACTTTCCTTATGTTTGTTAGTGTGTATGGCTTATTTAGTACGACTCTAAGTAGTTTGTGGCTAGAAAATACATGTGCCTTAAACCTATGATGTATGAATAATTCATACAAAGCATGTACATGAGTGTGTGATGTTAGTCAAGGCATGTATGGCTTTGAAATGGTATGGTATACTTGATGTGAAGTGTAAATGTGGTGATATATGCTAGTATAGTAATGTGCAAGGTGTGTGTGTGATAAATGATATCAAAATGCATGAATTAGCAATAAATCCCTTAATGGCCGAGAGGTATAAATTACATAGGGAGTTTTGGTAACTATTGTATGTGGGCAAGGTTGATATGTATGGGTGCTATAAGAAAATGTGCATGTAATGTATGATATTGTATTGGCATGAACCAAGCTAATGTGTAACTTAAAAATGGCATGATTTATAGTGAGAACATAATTTGAAAATGGCATGAAAAAGGAGATAATATGTGGTTCATGTTATGTGTATTAAAACATGAGCTTCAGAGCATGAATAGATTAATTTAGTTGGAGGTTACCTTAAAATGGCATAAAATCTTGTCAAGATATGACATGAAACATAACTTGAAAATAACCTTAGAACATGACTTGCAATCAAGTATAAAAAGTGGCTTGTAACTTTGCGTATAAGAGTTATACATTGTAAATGAAAACATGGTCATTTGAGTGCCTTGAGGGCTACGTCTTATAGTGGATAGTAATTGTATTTTGAGCTTATATTTTGACCTTTTAAATGGCTTATGACTTATTGGCTTAAGGCCTATAAGCTTAATATGAATAGTGTTGAAAACTGCACTAAAAGAATGGTGAAATAAGCCAGAAAAGCATAGTGAAACCTTGCTGCAATGACCTATAATTGTCCTAAAATGACCATTACATGGACCAAAAAATCCAAAGGATAATAAATGGTATGAAATTTTAAAATTCTTATGAAATAAAATCTAGCATAATATATGAGAATTATTAGCACTTCTATCTTGGATATATTTTCAGATAAATCACCCAATATAGCCTATTTGTGGCCATACTCAACAGGGCTAAATTCGAACTATGCTATAAAAATTATAACTCTCTATTTTTGAGTTGGTAATATTATAAAAAGTTAATCAATAAATAAATAGAAATAGATTAAGGTTTAATGGCCCATTTGATAGACACCCACTAAATTGGCTGACTGGTCAACTTAGGGGTTTTTGTAGTTACTATCTTATCTAAAATTTAGGCAGGGTTGGTACAGTGGCCTAGGTCTATTTTATACCATTGTACTAGTTGAATAGCCATATTAGACTATGACATTCACTTGAATTATATTTTTCTTACTAATGCAACGACATAGGTCCCGAAGGGCCACTACACTAGTTGAACAAACAGACCAGTCTACTATGCAAACAAGTTTGTGACATCTTTAATCTTTAAATAGGTCTAGTATAGTGGCCAAGGTCCCAAAGGATCATTGTACTAACTTGTTAAACAAGCCAGTCTACTACGTAGACAAGATTTTGTCTTTCTCACTTTAGGTGCTATAACATATTTTGCAGGCTGGTGTAGCGATCGAGGTCTAGTACGTGGATCACTGCAATAGTTTATTTTCCCTTTAGATCTAATGTCTATCAAGGTTGTCTCTTGAGATGGGCCAACTGAAGCAATTAAATAAGTTTAATAAAATTTACATATGGCTATGTAATATAACACATGGGTATTTTACTACTTAATGGCTTATATTGTAAAGATTATGCATTTAATGAATAATAATAATCCTAAAACATAATTTATATGAGTTATAGTGATTAACTAGATAACATATAGATAAAAACACCCGAGGGGTAAAAATTGTAATTTTGCATGTTAGTACACTAAGTTGAACTTGGATACTAGAACTAGATGAGAACAAGAGTATTATGCATGGATAAATTATTGGATATGTTTTAAATGCTTGAATTCACCACTAAGTATTATATACTCAGTGTACCTATTTCAGTGCACAGGTAACAAGAATAAGGACGTAGCCTCATAAAATGTGTAGGGAAGTTCAAGTTCATTTTTGAGAGGGTTGATAATGTACATCTATATAGCTTTTACACACTATGAACTTAGAAGAGGAAAATAGGTGTGATGTATATAAGGGATATCGGATTGTATTTGTATATATACAGACAAACTATGTCGTAATTAATCAATTGTTAAATGTATGGTTTATGTTGATGTTTTGAGCCTGAGGCTCTATATGTTTTCATGATTGTGGCTTGAGGCCTGTGATTGCTGTTTGATAGATGGTGATGATAGGTTGACATCTGGGGGGACCAGAAGGGTCCAAGAGATGTAATAGTTCATTATAAAAGTGTTTTTTAGGTTGAAAAATTTTAGGGTAGTGACCCGAGCAGCCATTATGTTACTGAATTTTTAGGAAATACTTGATTGTGTTGAAATCATTCTATAATAGTATGAACATGATGACATGAACCTAAATGGATTATAGGAATAGACAATATTGAGGTTGGAGTAAGATAGAATTAATTAATACAACATAAGTTAAAGTTAAACAAATGACCATGGGAGAAGTTAAGATGGGTGACTTGGGGAAAACTGCACTGCTTATTAGGTTTCTTCAAAAATCCAGTAGAGGGTGTTACATTTTGCAATATTAGAGCATAGATTAATATTCTTAGGCTAATTACCTAAGTGTAAATGTCTAAGTTTCAAATTCCTCTAAACTATTACACTATCTAAGCCTGATAAGTTACTCTTTTTGCAGTAAGGATATGGCTAATTAGTCACCCGAAAGAGGGGCCGAAGTAGTGGCTAGTTTTACACCAACTAAGATATAAGGGGTAGGAAATACATCTATACCTAGACCAGTGATGCTACATAGTAGCCACAGTCACAAGTGCCTAGTCAATAGTAGGGAGAAGCATCATTTGCTTTATTGCAATAGGTAGTAAATTTGCTCAGACATACTTCTACTGCTGCTACTGCTCTGCCTCCACCTTCTTTAGCTCTAGTACCACCTCTATCACTAGCTCCTCCATAGAAGACTCCTCTAGAAAGGCTAAGGAAGATGGGAATTGTTGATTTCTTGGGGAGGAGGGAGAATGATACTGCTAGGGCTGAGTACTTACTAGACAGGACATTTAGAGTCTTTAAGCAGCTGAATTGTACTGAAGTAGAGAATTTGCAGTGTGCCACTTATCTTCTGTAGGAAGAAGCTTATAATTGGTGGAACACTATCAAGAGAAGGAAAGCACCTACAAAATTAACTTGGGAATTTTTTTCTCACGAAGTTCAGAAAGTGATACATAACTAACTCCTATAAGGATAAAAAGAGATAGGAATTTCTAGATCTGAAGCATAGAAGGAGAATAGTGTCAGAATATGAAAAGGACTTTACTAAACTCCTAAAATATGCTAAAGAGTTCATTCCTAATGATGAGGAGGAATGTAAGAGATTCCTAGTAAGGCTGAATGTAGAGCTAAGGATGTAGAGAGCAAATCTTAGAGAGAAAGACTTTGTACTTCTAGTGTTAGCTATATATGACATGAAAGAAATGTTGCAAGAAAAGAGGGATTTCTTCTAGAGAAAGAGGCAATTCACTATGGGATAGTCCAGTGCAGTTTCAAGGGATGGTAAAAAGAGGAGAGAGGGTCAGTCACTAGCACAATCTTAGCCTAGGTCCAAATATCATACAAGGTATCAGAGGCAGGGACAGGCACAGACCTAGAGGTTAGGACAAGCTTTTATGGGTAGACCTCGATTGCCTTCTTATCCTGATAGTACTCCTAGTATAAGGGGTAATAGGAATGGACCTCTCACTTGTACCATTTGTCAAAAAAGGCATTGGAAGCAGTGCAAAGTAGGCAGAAGAGGAGAATGTTTCCAGTGTGGTGCCAAAGACCACTACAGAAGAGAGTGTCTTCATATGTATATAGAAGGTGCTCAGACACAAGCATCTAATATAGCTCTTTAGAATAGGGGTCCGAGGCAAACTAGGTGAGAGTAGCTTAGTGCTAGCTAGGTTACCAAAACTGAGGCTCGTGCTCTAGCTAGGCAGTATGCTATCAGAGCTAGAGAAGAGGTTGCAGTACCAGACATCATAACTAGTACTTTTTATTTATTTAATGTTCTAGTTTTGGCTTTAATAGACCCTGGTCCTACACATTCTTATGTATGTACTGCACAAGTGTAGAATAAGTAGTTAGAGCCTAAACATTTTGATGTAGACATCAGAGATAGCAACCATATAGGGAAGTGTGTGGTTATGAAGAAGGTGTATAAGCAATGCCCTCTGGTGATTGAAGGGTATATATTTTCTGTTGATTTGATTGATTTGCCTTTTAATGACTTTGATGTGATCTTAGGAATGGATTGGCTGACTGAGCATCAAGCCATGATTTATTGAAGATATAAGAAGTTGACCCTCTAAACTATAGAGGGATAGATAATGACAGTCGATGGTGAGAGAAGTCTTTTGAAAAATCTTATCTTTGTTGTTAAAGACAAAAATTTCTTCGGAAGGTGTGTGAGACGTATTTGGCCTATGCTATTAACCTAAATACTTCTAACTCTAATCTGGCACACATTCCAATTATTTTGTAATTTCTTATTGTATTCCCTGATGAACTACCAAGCTCACCACCTTAGAGGGAATTGGATTTTGAGATTGAGGTATATCCTGGTACTGCTCCAATATCTATTGCTCCTTATAGAATTGCACCTGCTAAAGTAAAAAAACTAAAGGTACAGCTGCAATAGCTATTAGATAATGTTTTTGTCTGACCCAATGTATCTCTTTGGGGAGCACTTGTGCTGTTTGTAAAGAAGAAGGGTCGCTCAAGTTATGTATTGATTATAAGCAACTGAACATAATAACTGTGAAGAATAAGTATCCATTGTCTAGGATAGATGACCTTTTTGATCAATTGAGAGGTGCAGATTTATTTTCTAATTAAGTAAAGTGCTAGAATAGGAACCACCTAGGAAGGTAACTAAGGTGAGAAGTTTTTTAGATTTAGTTAGGTATTACAAGAGATTTGTAAAAGGGTTCATCATCATTGCCACTCCTTTAACGCAACTAATTAGAAAGAATGTGAGATTTGAGTGGGATGATAAGTGTCAAGCTAGTTTTGAGCAACTGAAGAAGATGCTGACAAAAGCTCTTATCCTGATTCAACCTGAATAGGGTAAGGACTTTATAGTATACAGTGATGCTTCACTAAATGGCTTGGCATATGTATTGATATAGGATGGGAAGGTAGTAGCTTATGCTTTAAGACAATTGAAGCCACATGAGAGGAATTATCCTACTTATGACTTTGAGCTAGTTGCTATTGTGTTTGCTTGAAAATATGGAGGCACTATCTGTATGGAGAGAAATGCTACATATATACAGATTATAAAAGCTTGAAATACGTTCTTACTTAAAAGGAACTTGACCTGAGATAGAGAATATGGTTAGAGCTTATCAAGGATTATAACTACCTGATTGATTACCACCTAGGGAAAGCCAATATAGTGGTAGATGCTTTGAGTAGAAAATTTATGATAGCTCTGAAAGCTATGAATGTTAGTTTGTAGTACACTTTAAAAGATGCTGCATTGGCTGAGTGCAGGTGAAGCCAAATTTCAGATAGTAGATTAAAGAAAGTCAAATGAAAGATGAACAGCTAGTTTAAATGGCAAGCAAGGCTAAAGAGGGGAAGGCCATAGGGTTTGAGTTGATAGAAGATGGGTATCTATATTATTAGAGCAAGTTATGTGTACCTAGTACAAATAAATTCAGGTTACATATATTAAAGGAGGTTGATGAGGCTCCTTATTCCATGCATCCTGGGACCCCAAAAATGTATTTGGACCTGAAATCTCATTATTAGTGGCTTAGTATGAAAAGAGATATAGCAAAGAATGTTGCAAAGTGTTTGACATGCTAGCAAGTGAAAGCTGAGCATCAAGTTTCTTCTAGATTGCTACATCCTATAGCAATACTAGAGTGGAAATGAGAAAAGGTAACTATGGATTTCTAATGGGTTTGCCTTTGACCTGAGGCAAAAGTGATGCTATATAGGTGATTGTTGACAAATTGACAAAGACAAATCACTTTATCTCGGTCAAGATAGGTTATTCCTTAGAGAGGTTAGCTAGACTATATATGGATGAAATAGTTAGCTTACATGGTGTGCCAGTGACTTTCATTTCTAATAGGGATCCCCACTTCACTTTTAGATTTTGGAAGAAGCTGTAAGAAGCATTAGGCACTAGATTGGTATATCACAGCTTTTCATCCTCAGACTGATAGACAATCAAAAAAGGTGATACATGTAGTTAAAGATATATTGCAAGGATATGTTATTGAGCTTAAGGGTAACTGGGATCAATATTTGTCTTTGGCAGAGTTTGCCTACAATAATAGTTACTAGGCTAGCTTAGGGATGGCCCCATATGAAGTATTATATGGTAAACGATGTAGGACTCCCTTATGTTGAAGGGAAGTTAGAGAGAATAAAATTTCTAATATGGATTTTAATCAATGATGCTAAAGAAAAAGTGAAGGTAATCAAAGAAAGGTTAAAAGTAGTTGTTGATAGATAGAAACCATATGCTGACTTGAAGTGGAAATATATTGAGTATACGGTTGGGGAGAAAGTATTCTTAAAGGTTTTTCTATAGAGAAAGGTGCTGAGGTTCGATAAAAGGGGAAATTAAGACCTAGATTCATAGGACCCTATGAGATTACAAAAAAGGTCAGACCTCTAGCATACATGCTAGCACTACCACCTCAGCTACAATAGATACATGATATTTTCATGTTTCTATGCTCAAGAGGTATAGATCGGATCCATCACATGTGATTCTAATAATAGATATTGAGGTACAGTCGGATCTGAGTTAGAAGGAGGAATCAGTATAGATTTTGGCTTGTGAAATAAAGTAGTAAAGGAATAAGTCCACACCACTAGTTAAGATGCTATAAAGGTACCATAATATAGAAAAAGCTACTTGAGAGCCATAAGAGTAGATGAAAGCTCAATATCCTCATTTATTTGATCCAAATAATTTCGAGGATGAAATTTTCTTAAGAGGCAAAGAAATGTAATGCCTATGTTTTGAGGCTCCGTGAATAGTGCCACTAG
>CANXYI011001916.1:0-11322 GCA_948208565.1 Hura crepitans
AGCTTGCTCCATTGTATTATAAAAATTATACAAGTGTTTGATGGTTAATTGCATTACCTGCTGTTTTTTAAGCTCCATCTTGTTAGCTTGTTCCTTCTTCCCTCTCCCACATACTTTAAAGCTCTTTTTGCTACACTGGAAGGCCAAAGGTAATGTCTGGTTAGAAAAATCAAATAAGAAATAATTGATTAAATAAATAAAAGCCACATTTATAGAGAAAATAGTTAATGTTCTTATGGAAAGCAAAAATAATTTCCTTCTTGTTAGTGCATTTCATTTTCTCATGTAAAGAAGAATGTTTATCATTAGTTTCTTATTTCTGTTAATTTTTGCATTAAGCAAAAGTGAATTTGATAGAATGTACTACTTCACAAATTCAATATCATGCCAACCAAACGATAGTCTTTGCCTGTTTTGAGCTTCACTCACACAAATTGAGTTCTTAGAATTTTTTTTTTCTCTTTCTTAGAGGAAATTATATGCCTTTGAAACAGATGCAGATCGTACGTGAAAGCTAAAAAGAAGCTGACAGTATTAGATGCTCCCAATATCCTTACCATAGTGTTAAAGCGATTCCAGGTAACTCTTTGATGTCAATCTGAGTACGAGTGATTAAAACAATTTATGTAATTCATTGACTGCAAATTGAAAACTTTCTCTGATTTTTACACGTGTATTTTATATGCTTTTTGTTGCAGTCTCGTAATTTTGGGAAGTTGAATAAGTCGGTTCGGTTTCCTGAGGTCCTTGACATGGCTCCCTATATATGTGGAAGAAGTGATAAATCTCCTCAATATAATCTTTATGCAGTGGTTGTTCACAGGGATATGATGAATGATGCTTCTACAGGCCATTATGTCTGTTACGTAAAGACTTCTCGAGGGGAATGGTTTGGGGTTAATGACAGCATAGTATGTGACATATTCCCCTCTCGTATGCATTACTATTTGAACTAGAGCTCCTTTTTTTTCACCCCCTCCCCTTAAAAGCTCCTCAACCCCAATCAACCAACACACTTGCTTAACCAGCAAAAGAAACAAATGTACTTTCATCCCAGGTTGAAGAGACTTTCTTGGAACTTTTCATTGACTTCACAACTAGCAGCAGCAGTTTCCACCTTTCATTCCTATGATGATAATAATATAACGAGAGACGGAGAACTTTTTGAAGAACTAAAGTTTTGTTTAGATACAACCGTGGGAACATTGACAATTAAAAACTAATTTAGGAAAGCATCATCCAGGCTAATGAGTTAAACTATGTTTCTTTGTTTTTGGATAATTATGATTAGGGATTTCAGATGTGTTTTTAAACAGATCTGACTGGTGGAGTCTGATTTCCTGTAGGTAATGCCTGTGGAGTTGGAGAGGGTATTATCAGAAGAGGCTTACATGCTGCTTTATGCAAGGTAAAACTGCTTTCAATTTTGGTTGGATCGTAAATATAACTGCTGTGTTTGATGTTAGTCCTTCTTATTTCAGAAATACTCCACGAGCCCCTGTTACGCTGAAAAGCAATGCCGAGACTCATGGTGCAAAGGCCAAGAGAAGGAATCTGGAAGCTGTGCCTTCCAGCTCTAATACAATAAAGGCGAGATCTAACTCCCACTCTTCAAGCACCGATCCTCCAAAGGCGTATCAGAATGGCAAATTCCCATATTTGATGAATTCAGATGATTCAAACACCAATAAGCTGCATGATATTGATGGTTGGAGACAGCATGCTGTGGATACATCAAGTGAGAGTTCTTCCCTCTTTAGCTGGTCTGATGCAAGTTCTTGCAGCACAGGCAGCACCAAGGACTCAGTGAAGAGCGAAGACTTCTCTGATTTCATATTTGGAGCAGAACCGAGTTGGTAAGGTCATTCTAAGCAGCACCTTCACCTCCCTTGTATAGGAATGGTTGATGCAGATTTGCATGAGGGAAAGGATACTTGGAGATGGGTTGTGGGAGGCAATGGGAATCCTACGCTATTTGTATACTAATTCAAGTGACAAAAAAAAGAAAAAGATTGTGGAAATTTAACCACCTCCCAATTTTGGTTGTAGCAGCGGTAGGAAAGCTGATTTAGAACGGTTAGTGTAGGCTAACACTTCCCGTCAGTCGTGGCGGTGGGATGTGATCAGCCCAAATGTTTTATAGAGGTTTGGGTTGAGACAAAACATTATTAAGATGGAATTTAATTCAATTATCAATTCTTTTCTAGTTCGTGATTTTTTTTGGGATATTGAAATCGAGGGAAAACCATTGATAAATTAATATTCCCTAATGTATTGTAATTGATTAATTCTGTGGATAAAATTTTGAAAAATAAAATTCGTTACTTACAGTTTTTGAAAAGATAAAACTAATTGAAAATGTCCAAGTATCAGTTTGGCATCAGCTTAGTTAAGCATTTTTTTAATATGCTAATTGGATAAATTAAGAGATAATTATTTATAATTTTGTCGGATAATAAGACATTAAATAGATAAATTCAACAATTTAGAAGTTAACAATTGCGGATAAATAAAAAGATAGAAAATTCAAGCTATATTTACAAAATGACTGACATATATAATTTAAATCTTCAGAATATTTTTTTAAATCAAAATTTCAGATAATTAATATATAACAACTTTCTCGAGTTTATTGTCGGTTAAAGAAGGGGGATAAATATGTGTTGAAAATGATAATTATGTGATATGAATTAATGAAACACCTGTGTTTTATATAAATATAATAAAAAATTATAAGATAATAACTACAGTTATATATATTTTTCTATTTTAATTATGTTAGAAAAGCTTGAGATCAGAAATCATAAGAAATGTAAAATTAGTATAGAAATGAAGTAATTTTATAAAAATTATTAATTTTAGTATATGACTTTTATCAATTAGTACAATAACACATAAAAAAAGTGAAAGGTCTCTTTTGAATGAAGTCATAAGTATCAACTTGTGCTTTTATAGAATGTGTAGGAATACAATACACAATTTACAAATCACAAAGAGTGAGTTATAGGTTGTTGAGATTTTTATAATACTTAATAAAATACATTTTTGGATGAAAATTTGGGAACGTTGGTATTAGGCACCAATCAATGAAAAGTTGTGATGATTTTATTGAATAGTCAATTGTTATAAACATTATTTTCTGAAGATTTGTAACTATTTTCATTAAATTTGAATATAACAGTCTTATACTTTCATAGAATATGCAGAAATACAATGCAAAATTTATAAATTACAAGCAGTAATTTTTAGGTAATAGAGATTTTTATAGTACTTAATAGAATATAATTTTTTTTTGGTGAAAAATTGTAGGCGCTAGTGTTAAGTATTAATCGATGAATGGTTGTGACTTTTTTCTTGAATAGTCACAATTATTAATATATGGCAAATTAAAAAGTTATAATTATTAGTATATGTATTAATTTCTGAAAAATGGAGATTATTTTAATTAGTGAAAAGTTGTGACCATTTTGATAGAAATATTTCAACTATTAATATTTAACATTAATTTATAAAAAATTATAATTATTTCAATAAAAATTGTGATCGTTACTATTAGATACAAATTATATTCTTGTGGCGATTTGTGGATATTTCTTTTAATTCAAACTATGCGATACTTAGAAAAAAATATCTTTATTAAACATTGCAATAGTTTTCAATTGAAAAGAAAAGAAAAAAGTCACACATTTTTTTTAATATAATTTCATCATTTTTAAGGTGAATATAGGAATCAAATTCTGGATCAGTTAAAAAAATTAATTGGATTTTAAATTATTGAGTTACAAACTATTTTTAAAAATTACACACATTATTGAATAATTGGACAATAAAATAAATAAATATTAAAGTTTTAAAATGATATATAAATACATAGATAGATTGTGGAGCCTGCTTTTTACTCAAATTATATGTATATATATTTCTTATGGTTTTAAGGAAAAAAAAAATTACTACCTGCTGCATAAGTTCATAGCTTTTCAAATTTTTTAAGGGAATCGTGCTTCACTATATTCAAGAGTTAATTTATTATTATTATTTTTTAATAAATTTTGATTGTTAGACACGATTCTCCCGAAAGAATTCGAAGTGAGACACAAAATTAAAAGTTTTGATTTGATAATCATGTTAATTAGAGATTTTATTATTGAAATAATTAATAATTTAAGGTCTCACTCAAGCCCTTGCACTCAAAAGTTCATACTAAAGCATTTCTCCTTCACATAAAACTCAAAATAATTAGATTTTCACTTAAAATAATAATCGAATAAATACATTTTAAAGTAAATGCACCCTACAAAATTAAGGGTCTACAATATAATCGAATAAAATAATTAAACTTTTGTTTAAAATAATAATCAAATAAATACATTTTAAAGCATATACGCTTCACAAAATTAAGGGTGTACAACATAATCCAATAATCGAATTAGTTTTTTAATTAATCATATTGATATTAATATGTGCAACTTTTTATTAACGATTAACCGATCTTATATATTTTATATTTCAATTTTTATACCTAGCTTTTTTTTTTAATATTTTTTTACCCTATGAACAGAATAACTCTCTAAAATATTGGTATACATATTTCTTTTTGACAACTTGGAATACATATTTTTTAATAAATAAATATTGAAATGAATGCAATTATATATTTATTGATGTTGATGTGTGTAATATGTATGTTACTTTAATTTCATGTTAAATATATCTCATTTTTACAATTATCAGCAAAAATTTTATTCTTTTTTTTTTATTTATGAGCGTTATATTTAGTTTATATTTTTTTTATTTTGAAGTAATTTCAAAAATTGAAAATAATTTATATAATTTTTGTTATATTTATCTATTAAAATATTTTAATGTCTAACCACTAATTATTAATTAATTGTCCTGAAAAATAGGATAAAAATTAAAATCCTATAGTAGCTAGTCAAATTAATGGATAATATTATTGATAAATTGGTTGATTGGTTACGAAGAGCCCTAACAAAAGATTCATAAACTACTAAATATACGGAAAAATAAAAAATTGAAGGGTGCCAAACGACAGAATGAGCATGTCGTGTTGTGAGGAGTTAAAGTTTTACTACCACACTAAAGTTGAATTATGACCTTAATAGAATAATTATTAAATATATGGAGTCATATAATATTTTTATTTTTTATTTTTTTATCAAATATATATCTATATAAATAAAAGTTATTAAAATGATTATTTTTATAATTTATATTATTAAAAAATTTATAAAACTACACATAAAAAAGTTAAAAGAGAATATTTCTTTCGTATTTAAATTAGAACGACCAAAATAAATTTTTATACTTCACTATTTTAAATTTGTTTCAAGATAATTAATTTTTTTTAAAAAAATTGGATGGACTTTTTTTTTTTTTTCTGGAACTGAACATAATTACCCGGGATTTGAGAATTTGAGACCAGAAATCCCTAAGGATTGTGATCCTGCCATTGCTGCTTTGATCCAACAGTGTTTGTCCAGGAAACCTAGCAAGAGGCCTGAGTTTTTTAAGATTGTGCAAGTCTCAGATTCATTTCACAGACAGTGATTTGTTGTCGGCAGTAAATTTACACAATTGTACTTAAATATTATGGAAATGATGAATGCAATTTTATTTTTTATTGAAATAGTTAAATACAATTTGATAACCAACTTGAGATTCTTGTTATTGGACATTACCTATGATTTATGTACACTCACTGGTTGAGTGACTTGTTATTCAGCACTCTAGGCTCTACGACAGCATTTAAACATATCTTTAGCATCTCCAGCTGCGGATACCAGCAGAGAACATCATCGCAATCTCGGCCTTCACTCTCTTCCTTCTCATTGATCTCACTGCCCTTGCAAACTCCACCATTATGTTCTTTTATCTTCATAGCTAAACATGAGCTTCAGAATCCTGCTCCCGTCCTGTTCCATGCTGCACTCTACACATAACATGCCTGTCTTTGTCCCATTAACATCATATATTCGTTTCAATTAAGAGACTACAACTCTTTTACATGCCAGACAATGTTCAAAGCATGTTAATTTCATTCGGCTGCTAACTATAGAAGTTCTGTAGCCAAATTCATAAGAATTGGTCTATGTTGAACTCAAGTAGACTGCCCGGCAAATGCTCATATATTCTTAGTGTTTCCTATAAACCTAAGTTTAGAGAACCATGCTATAAACTTTATGGTTCTGACTCTTATGATTATATTTCACAAGGTATTAGCCAGTAAATGAACAATGGAAACCACACTGGGAGAACTTCACAATATGCAAATCCTATGAATTATACAACATTCAGTTTCTTCAAGGTTTTCATTCTTTTGTTATGGCTTTGTTACTTGGATAACTGTAACCATCCATGGTTGTCAAAATGGACCCCAAGCATCCATCCTAGCTGCAGAATTTAGAATACATCTCCAAGACCATATCTTCAGAGTTATTGCTATTCCACATAAAAACAATAATGTCGGTAGATATGAGAGTTGAACACTATTAAGTAGAGATATACCCATAGCATAATTAGCAAAGGAACAGAACTAGCTACTACATACAAAATCAACATTTCATAAACAGACAATTTCTTTGTAATTGCAAATTGCAGTTGTAAAGACATGACTGTGATGTATACTGTAAGTAAAAGAAACAAAACCATAGTATCAGAGCAGTATTGAACACAAAAATTTCATGACAGAAATATTGGTCTTTAACTTCCAACTCTGCAATAAATTAAAATACCAAGTATATGACATACAAAATTTTCCGGATGTGAATTTTAACTAAGGGCCTGCTAAGTAGATAATCATCATGTGCAGAAGAGTTATATCACAAAACACTGGCCAATACTATAGTGGTTTCCAGCAATCATCAAGTCAAGAACAATTCTACCAACATAGATATCACCATCTCTCAGAAAACACTAAATCATCCTTAGAATATCTCTCGTCACTTCCATTTTCCCGCAGAGCTTCTCCAAATTCAGCCTTTTCTTTTGCTGGATTTCCAATTGACTTCAGCTTCACATTCTTTCCTCTCCCCATCACCTTTTTGGTGTTCCTTGCCACAGACTTCATTCTCTTCTTCATCTTCGAAATCCCATCAACTTTTACCTCACTTCTCACACTTCCCTGCACCATAGGCATTGTTTCTTCAACTCTTACATTCACTCTCTCTTCCTCGTTTTCCAAATTCTCTCCTTTCATGCCCATATCATAAAATTTCCCATTTTTGTCCTCTCTTTTCTCTCCACTCTCATAATCATCATCACTATCATCAGAAATTAAAACAAAATTCTCCAAATTGTTTTTAAATCCTTTAGTTTCCCCTTTCTTTTCAGCCAAGAAAGGATCATCACTTACACTTTCCCCTTTCTTGTCACCCAAGAAACTCCCCAAATTGTACTTCAATGGAAAACACCCAATCGTACAATAATACTGCTCCTTCCCTTCCACTATAACACCCGGCGACGGCGGCGACACGGCCACACCGTGGAACGGTTTCCTGCAGTTTTGGCACCTCAAACAACAATCCTCATAAACACCATCATGCTGATACAAACAGTAACAGTACGGACACACAGTCCAAATAGTCCCATCATCATTCCATAGATCCTTCCTTTTGTTCCTTGGTTCATCACTGTAGTTTTTGAGTCCATTGGCTCTGTGGTTATTCTTTTGTGGGTCAGAAGCATGCATCTTGGGAAGTTCCTTGTCGGGTCGAGTACTGTATATGGGTCGAAACTTTTCTGGCAGAGACTGCAGGTAATTACAGGAGATAACTCGATAAGAGTATAACAGACTTGAAAGCAATAGAACAGTTCTGTAGGGCTAAATGGGCGTATCCTTAAGCGGAGAGGAGGCGAATCAAAGAAGGCGAGGGGAGAGTCCGATTATAGGGTTTCGGATCCAGTTTCAGACTCGGGCCCTTTTCTTTTCCTTCCTCGAAGAGAGGATAAAGGCGTGAAACTGCCGGAGTAATTAATTTTGACTGGCAACTGGCATAAGATACCCTCATCCTTCGGAAATACGATTTTTTTTTGAACCTTTTTTAAAATTTAACTATTTATAATATCAAATTAATACATTGATTATCAAATCACATTCCTAATTATTTTCTTTTTAAAATTAAATTAAGATATAAAAATATTTTTTAATATTTAAAATATAATATTAATTATTATTATATTTTGTTTTCTTATAAATAATTTTGTATTAATGTAAAAATATTTATACTTTTTCAAAAATACTTTTCTTATAAAAAGTATAATAGTATTCTTATCATCTAAAAGTTAATGTAAATTTTTTATAAAAAAAAGTTTAGATTCGAATTTTATAAAATTTTGTAAAATTTATTTACAATTTACAATTTTATGTTTAGAATAGTAAGAAAATTGGATTTTAGTTCTATGGGAAATATAACAAAAATCAAATCCCTGCAAAATAAATAAAATTTGCAAATAAATTTCATACGATAAAACAAATAATTTTTTTTTGACAAATGTAACTCTCATCCTTCCTCCTTTATTTTCCCCTCAATCCATTTACATTTTTTTCCACTACTATCATTATTCGTTAGTTTCTTTTTCCTTTAATCTAATAAATCTCTAAATATCCTATTAAATACTTTCTACTCTCCACAATATTACTAAATAAAAAGAAAATTTACGTATAATTTTATTTTTTTATTGCTATTATCTGCTTCGACCTTTGAATATATATAAAGTTATAAATAAATTATCTACGTTGAATAAAATAATTAAAATGACTTATAAAAGATTTATTTTTGAAAAATGTCTTATTATCTACCAATGACTAAATACTTTACCATTTTCATATGTATTTTACTATTTTTAAAAAGACAAATATCATGATATATAATAAATAATTTTTTAATGTTTTTTGTTTTATATTATTTGATTTTTGCTTTTAGTTAGTATTTAATAAAATAAATTAAGGATATATTAAGAAATAAGATGAAATGAAATTCCAATTTAAATTTATTTCAAACATAATTATATGAAATTCAATTGAATTACTTGTTATAAGTTTCAATATACCAAACATAAAAATTTACTTAGAAATAAAGAATTTATTTAAAAATGAATTTTATGTTTTGAATTATAGCATGTTAATTAGTGTAAATTTACTCTTTTTTATGTGAAGAAACATCTATATAAGCATGTCAATTTTCACCTTGATCCGAGAATCTTATTTGAATTCACTCGAAAAAGTAATCCGAACTTGACTTTAATTTGAAAAAGGCACATGTTAAATTTGACCGGAAAAATTAAAGGTCAGGTAAGATTTAACTCGAGACCCAAATAAGTTGACCTGAATGGATATGCTATATAGATAACCCATATGATTCACTTTTTTTTTAAATGTCTTTAATTGTTGTAATTATTACAATTAAATCATTTTTTTGAAAAAAATTAAATCTATTGATATTGGATTATGTTTTATGTATAAAGTAGACTTGAACATCAAGAAGGCTTGCAACGAATAAGATAAAAAAAAAAACTACCAATAGGTCGAGTTGGGCTAATCCGTTGGATACCTAAAAAATTAATAAAAATAAAAATAATATTATATTGAATAAAAATATAAAATAGACCATTAAAGTTTAAAAATATTTAATACTATAAGCATCCGAATTTTAGGCTTATGATAATTGCCAAAGATAAGCTCAAGCAACAAGATACAAACTAACAAGTCTACTGATCGCACGAACTTGTGAGTCCAATGTTTGCATGGACTTGTAAATCTCTAACCCAGAAGAATCGAGCCTATGGCCCCTAGTCTGCCTGGACCGCCAAGCCTATTGTCCACATGAACTTGATCATCTGCAACATATGGTCCGCATGGACTTACTTTCGAAAGACTTCTAGAATTCTAATTTTCCTATTAAGAGTTTAATTCCTATTTTGAATAAACTTCATGTTTAACTGAACGAGAATACCTCATTAGAAGCTTATAAATATATACCTCATTTGAAGCTGAAAAATGCCTCTTTAATGAACCAAATAAGAGAGAACACATTGAATTAAGCTAAGAAAACCCAGCTATGGAAGCATTTCTACAAGTCTTACAACCCTTACTCAAATTCATAATTGTTTTCTAAAACCTTGCCTTTGGTTTGTTGCTTAAAGCTTAATCAATAGGTAGGCCAAAACCTTTTTATTTTATTATTTGACTATTTTTATCATTAATCAATGATCTTCAAGAATTAATTAGCCATGTGAGGGTATTTTCTGAAATCCTTATCTTAATTATAAGAGTAGATTAATATTGTACATGATCATTTGCACGTTTAAATTGTTTTACAATTAAAATTCATATTCTTGATCGCGTAATTGGTCCACACAGACTTCATTTTATGAGGTTTGTGGTATGCACAAACCTATATTTGTTTAAAAGAATTTATGTTGTACAAGTTATAGTTTTCTTTAATGGTTATCAATAATGATGTTGATGATGAATGAACCCTGTTTTGCTAATGATCATGATTATTTATATATCACTCATATATACTGATATTATGTAATTGTCATTTGTTTTAAGGTCTGTGCAGACCTAGTCTTGTTATTCTAACTGCTGTTTGAATTGTGCAAGTTTTGGTCACTTACAAGGATGATGGTTTGTATGGACCTACTATGGTGTACGTGTGGTCCACATGATTTTAACAGGAGGCCAAGACCAATTCTATTTTACGTTTATATTGTTTTGACTTTAGTTGCTTTATGTACCTTTTTATGTTCCAGTTGTAATATTTAGATTAATTAAACTTGTTTTACATGTAAATTATAATTTGAAATCAATAATTTTTATAGATAATTAATTGATGTTTTTTAATAAAATAATTTTTGATTTTTCCTTAATAAAAATCACCATAAAATGTATTTGAATAAAGGTCGGAGAGTTGGGTAATTCTCAGGTTATCACTCAACCAATGAATATCCTGTTTCATGGACATATAATAATTTTTGTATTTTATTATTTATGATATATTTTAATTATGAGAATTTACTTTCTTATTAATTATATGCAAATATGAAATGGATGATTCATTGTAATAAAATACAGGAGAGAATAATTGATTTTCTGTATTTAGAATGAAGAAATTACAGGTATATATATACAAGTGTGAAATCCTAACTTAGGAAATAAAATCAAATAAAACTTCCTAATCTATATAAAGAAAACTAGCTAATTATGCATATATACAGCTGTATTCTTTAACACTCCCCCTTAAGCTGGAGCATAGATGTTAATCATGCCCAGCTTGTTACAAAGATATTCTACACGAGGCC
>CANXYI011002074.1:0-10946 GCA_948208565.1 Hura crepitans
TTCATTTTGAACTTAAACATAATTAACCTACTTTTGGTAGTACTTTTTCTCAGCCTACCCTTAACCCGTGTATCAGTGGCCTATAATTGTTAGAATACTTAGTTCCCCATTTTACTTTGTAGAATCCCTTCATTAAACCTATAAGATTAATAATAAGGTTTACATGTAATCCCTAACTATATGGCTATGCACTTGTACCTAAAGGCTTCCACCCATTCAGCTTTATACCCAAAAAGTCCATATTCTAATTTTGATGAACTCCAATGAACTCTCTAAGATAAACTATATGTCCATACCTCTATGACCTCACAATTATTGTCATACACAAGAAATTAACAATATGGCACCATTCGCAAGCATGTATATATGTATATATATTAATTCTAATTCTATTCAACCCACAATTTAATCTAGTAATTATTGGTTACAAGTCATATATTCCCAAATTTTACATGCACTTATACCAATCCCAATGGGTCATGCACACAAGGAAAGAGAACACGCTCACATGCACTTAAGCATGTATTACGATTAAGCAAATCTTTCATAGCAATCAATCAATTACACCCTATATTTAGTCAAGCACTACCTACTCTATGCCTAAGCATAACCACACTGCAACCCCAAATTATGCATACATAAAGCATAAGTTTCACCATTCTGGCATGAAGCACACGCATTTCCTTATAACAAAGCACAAATGTAAGCATTTACACACATGGCATATACACTATCACGTAATAAGCATAAGCTTAAACATACACACACATGGCACATGCACTTTCACAATTCAACATATTAACATATCCAAATATACATATCTCATCAAGTACACATAACTATTCGTGCATGACTCCACTTTTGATTCCATCACCATATTCTAATGCTCTTTTCCTTTACCTTGCACAATACATTGAGTGAAGAAAACCTCATAAGTACATACCCCAATTTATTAAAATAGCCCTAACTCCTTCAAATTTCCTTATAATTCCTATGCTTTTCAACTAGCTAACTTATGTCCTCGTGTGTAACTCATTTTAGCTTATAGGACTATGTGTGTTGCATCTAAAAGTACCATCTAAAAGTAGAATATAGTAGTCATCTTATATACCATGCTCCCACTATATAACTACCTCATTCCTTAGCAAATCCATACTACTTATACCATTAAAATAACCTACATAGGCCAATTATAGTAACCACACTTAGTTCATCCTTCAACAACTATAATCATAACCTAAAGTAATCTCATTTCATTCCTATATGACACACACACACACCAACACATACACACACCAACAAACTCAGTGTTTTTAATTCCTTAATTCCAATTCTATGATTACTAACACCTAATTCTCTATTCCCATAACACCTCTAAAGCTAATAAGAAGGAAAATTAAACTAGGAAAAAATGATAATTTCCTTGGCTATTAAAAATTTGAAGCTATTGTCCCTTATTATCTCACCCATTTTTCTTCCTTTCTTTTTCTCTACAGCTGTTTACTAGGGCTGGAGCAGCATCGCTGCTACTATTATAGCCATCGTTGCATCGCTCGCTATTGCTTACTCTGCCTCTCTTCTCCTTTTGCCTGTCACTCTATTTTATATTTGTTCCCCTATTTTTTTTCATACAATAATAATGACTTCCCCTACCGTTATCACCATTAAGGCCACGTTAGGGCTCTACCTACCTTTGGCTAGCCCACTGTTACTCCTTCCTTCTCCTTATTTTCCTTCTTTTTTCTCACTTCTTTCTTTTCTTTGTTACCCGATTTTTGTTGTCCTCCATTTCTTTTATTTTATTTCATTTTCTTCTTTTTTTCATTTTTAAATTTCTTAAATTTTCCTTGGCTACTAGTTTATCTTTGATATATGGCTAATTACACCTTTACTCTTTTTTTATTTTTTTAATTAATCCCTAAACTATTTTTCATTCTTTATTGATTTATTTATTTATTCTATTTTTATTTTTTTCCTTTTTTCCTTTTTTTCCTAAACCCTAGTATTTTTTAGCCTCAAGCATTTTGAAATTTCTTAAACCTTAATATATCTTTTTTTCCTAGGTTGCGAATTACCCGAACCTCAAGTAAATTTAATTACTTAAATTTTTCCTTCCAATTTACTAGCCTATAATTCATTTAAATTTAATTCCCCTTACCTTCCACCAATGGATACCTCGGGCATCAAAAAATGTTTTCCTATACACCAAGATGCCCTGTGCTCTTAAACCTTATGAATCTTTAGGCGTCAAAATTGTCCTTTGCCTTAGATACTCTACCATTACAGCACTAAAATATTTAGGGCATCACAATTTCATTACCTATACCTAAAAGACAACTATCCAAAACTAGATAGTAGGACATAGCCTATAGCCATATTGATTTGAAGATCATACATAAAACCCAAAGGTTATAATATAGATTTAGAATATGAGGCATAACACCCATAGTCCAAAACTATGACCTAAATATCATATACAACTTGAAGCCTATGACACAGGAAGTCTAAAATCATGACTAAAGGTCAAAGATTACCTACAGGCTAAATAAGTTCATGATATAGGACCTGAAGTCCAAAATCATGACTTAAAGTTAAATGATTGCCCATAGGCTAAATAAGCACCAATAGGTACTATGACACCCCTTACCCAGCTTGGATGCCGATCGGTTACCGAGCCTAACTAAGGTATGCATGCATTTTGAGATGTCAACTTTAACCACTCATTTCCTTAGTCAACATTCCTTTATAAAAGGTAGTATGTTTAAAATACAAGTTTTCAAAAACCTTTTTAAAGAAATGTTGCATGTTAAAAATTGGGAATCTTTGTGCTAAAATTTCGACAACATAACAGTTGTATTGGGCACTATTCCAAAATTTTTAATTTCAACCTGCAGGAATGAACACACTTCTATATATAATCCTAACCATTCTACATCATAATGTTATCTATCTAATCACTTAATCATAATGAATGATATCTTAACCTCAAGAAGAGATATCATACAACACAGCATGCATCACGTAGTTTAATATAGCTCATGCATTTTAAAACTACAAAAGAACATTTAATTACACTTTTGGTTACAAAATAATTACAATTTAACTACAACTTATCCCTTCCCCATTACATATACACTTGAGTGCAATCCTATACATTACCTATATTACAAAAGTGCTTTACCAAAATAAAGCCTTCATCTTATCTTCCTTGATGTCCTAAGGCTCTATTATCAAAAGTCATTATACCTATGAGTCGTATAACAAACGACATGCTAAGCATAATGCTTAGTGGTCAAATCAAGAAAATATGTGCTAACATTGCCATTATACATTATATATGTTCATTACATTAATTTGCCCATAATACCATTTAACACTCTTATACCATGCATGTAAAGAGTAATATGGCATACTAAACAAAATTGGACATACATTGGGCATAAACAATTCAATGATAAGCATGCATAGCTAATACAACATATAACAAAAATCATTTTACTCCAATTTTATCCATTATAAATATATTATCATTCTTAGACGTAGCCATATTTAAGCCATCTCATCGTAATCATATATATTAAATTTAATAAATATTAATATTTATTTATTATACAAAACCATTCTATATTATACATAGCCACAATACATATTTATGGCCTTATCATGTATAAGGTTACACTTATATTATTTAGCCATCTTTTCTTTATGTATGCCAATAAAAAATTCCCACAATCCTATGGATAATAGGATCATGAATCATGTAGTGGCCCATATTTTAGACCTTACAACTGCTGCACCAGTATAAATTGTGTAGTGGTTTCCCCTACAAAACCTTGTAACTACACCCATGTGTGTCTGTGCAGTGGTTTCCTCTATGGAACCTAGCAGCTGTACCCATATGATTATAAGATCTCAACACACATATCTATAGGTAAGACTATAAATGGACCTTTAGATATTCATTTAAGCACTAAAGTGCCCCTAACAACTGCTATATCACTTAGTTGACTAGTCAACCTATCCATTTTCTAGGCAGTTGCATCTCATGGGCTAAAAACCTTTACATTTTTCTTCTCTATTTTATATAAGCTTATATAGCTTTTAATATACATGTTTTAGCCTTTAGATGTCTAAAACGACTTAGGTTTATTTAAAACTTCCTTTTCATGCTTTTATGTGCATTATATCTCACATTATGCCACGTCCATGCTCAATAAGCATTATTCACTTACATTGTAGATTTTTAACACACATTTCACATTTTCATACTTAATTTAAGGCCATAATGGCATTTTAAATCCATTTGTGCCCATAGTTTCATATTTTCCCAATTCAAGGCATAATGTGCCCTTTATGCCCCTTTTTAAGCTCTTTCGAATATTAAAATGCTATTTAGGTCTATCTTTTCATTTCGTCATGCCATTCATTTTGTTCATATTCATTTAAGAAGATTAAACATAAGGGCACTAAATATTTTCCATTCATTAAGCCTAAAGCTTATGGCCTCACTATAGGCCATTCGGCCACTTTGATCCGTTTAGGCCAATTCATAAGTTCTTAATAAACACATCTTTAGTTAAGCTTAAAAACATATTCATTTAATGTTAACAAGTTATTTATCACTTTAATTATCATATCCATATGTGCATATTCATAATATTACTTTCCTATTCATTTCATGAACCTATTTCAATAATGCCTTCTATTTTTGCTCTTGAAACAATATAATAACTTGAATTAAAATAGTAAATGAATGCATATTTAGTATAAAACCATTTGGCCATTACTTTCTTTATGCCTCAATTATGATTTTTATGTTATTTGGTCATTTTAAGACATTTATTTCATCTCAATACATAACTCAAGAGTATTGGTCATGTAGTTTTATACACATGCCATGACACGTACTCACGCACTTAACACATTTAACTATTCACAATAGCAAATATTAAAAACTTCTTTATTTCTCATCAAGTCATTTTTGGCCATATCACCCAAAATGACTATATTATAATGTTCTATATCATCCATTATCATTCATACATTAATGTACTAATTTTAAGCTTATTAGTGTACATAAAAGCAATTTTACACATGATTTACATACACCCTACCTAAAGCATATAAGGAACATATTACATGTTTATTGCTCTCTCTTTACTAACATAATTAATAAGTTTTATGTCCATTTAGCTATACCATCTAATTGCAGTTACTTATATCTTATTATTTCACATATTAAGGCATCATATGAGATTCAAGTAGAAGTATCATATCCACTAAAATTCAATGCATTCTAAGTATTTAAAACATTCTCATACAGTCATAAGAAGCCATAATGCACACTCAAACATGCCATTTATGTCTATACACAAAAATGAGCATTTAATGCCAAATTTACATAATAAGTGCATTTAATAGCTCTAATTAAAATTGTCTTTAATATTTCAATTTCACATATAGAGATGTCTGAGAAGATTCTTAAAGACCTATCTACGCCTTCGTTTTCCCTTTATCTTGATTCCAGTTGAAAGTTCCGAACATAACCCACAATGAACTTTAAAAAATTGAAATAAATAAACTATAGCACCAAAATTCAATCTAAAGCTATATATTGACTCTTTGGCACCTCTAGTATTAAGGAAACATTGTTAGAATTTAGAAATTTTTACCCAAAAAAATTCATGATTACTATTCATCCAGTATGAAAATTGACATTTTTGGGCCTTATTTCTTAAAAATTCCACATCCTATTTGCTATTCATGGCATGAAGGCTCTACATTTCAATTTTCGTGAGCTAATTTGGCTTAATAAGGGAGAACAAAAGAAAGAAGAAGGGGAGAAATAGTAGAGACATTGTTGCTGATTTTTGGGGAAGACAATGAATAGTTTTTTTTTTTTTGCTTAATTTATAAAATTTACCTATTTATACCCCTTATTAAAAATACAATTTATTTGATAATTTTCCTTAATTTTTTTCTCATGTCTTAGGAAAATTAAATTGCCATTTTTATATCAATAATTCCCTTTTATTATTCCTTAATTGTCTCCAAAATTCAAAGCTTAAAAACTCAAAAATTGGATTTATTTCATTATTTTCAAGTTGCTTAATTTCTAGAAAAATTACTTCCCAATATCGAAAAATTATGATTTTAACACCATTAGATTCGTAGCAATTTTTAAGTATCTGGCCATAATATTTTCATAATTTTCTAAGCAACTTTGAAATTATTTTATAGTTCAAGTTTGCCTTGGTCACTATTCCCAAGACATTACCTTAAAATTTTTCTAAGCATTTTTAACAACTCTAATAACATTCGATTAACTTCAAACTTTACCCAAAATTATTTTTTGATTAATACTTTCCCCTAGTGACCTCAATGCATCTTGGGTCTCGAAAATACTATTCATCTTGAGAAAGTACTATTTATAATTGTTGGGATTTTTGAGGCATTACAAGTACCTTAGTAGCTGCTATTGCTCCCTAGTTGACTCATCAACCTATCTAGTCTAGGTTGTCTAATTATATAGGCTAACTTACCATTTTCATTTTATTTTCTACTTCTTTAAGTAGATGAAGTAAATTTTGTCCTTAATTTGGTCAACACATGACCTTAGGGGTAAATTAATGTTCTTTATCATTTAAATTAACCCTATTATATTACCTTTCATAGAAACATGATTATATTGATTAACACATTAACACATTCATCTTTTTATGCATAATAGATATTATCATGAGCATTTTACTCTTTAAAACATTTTAGGCCATTCTTGCCTTATATCCACATTATTATATCATAAGCATTCAATGAATGCCTAAAGCACCCATCAATTTCCATATTAGGCTATTTGTCCATATCATGTGCTCATGGTGCATTATGGCATTTCATAACTACCTTATGCCATTCATATCATCATATCATCTTCCATATATCAATAGTTCATATATGTGTTCAAATAAACTCTCATTATATTACACATACCATTGCATGTTCACATGATCCTTTTCATCCATATGGTTATGCATTAATCATAGAATACATAATATGCCACATACACACAACTAATTGCCATATAGCATTCGGTTATAACATTATCCATACATATCATCATCTATTTTCTCATATTACACAATCACTTTACATGTTATTTATTACTTACATTAATTGTAGCCCATACATGATTCATTTCTTGCCTTATATGGAACACACATATTTATAATTGCATATAGGCCATTTGACCATGCTATCACACATGCATAAATATTGCATTCTATCACATTACACAAAAAGCATCTTAATTTCCTTATACTTATTATAAATCATGTGTTCAAACATTTTTCATAATATGTCTAACATTAACATGCAAATCCATATGTATACCAATAGGTCATTCAGCCATCAAGCCTCCAAACATCCATAACTAGTATTCAATTGTGTTACACATCCTTTCTCATGTCCATATAATCATAAACATCAATTTATGGAGATACCTCATTAATAACATGTATATGTGAGACATACATACACATGTATCCATTGTGGCCATTCAGCCACCATGTTATATAGCTCTACATATCTCTTCTTAATTCAATAAAAGAATACTCATAAATTCATTCATTCAATTACATCCATATATATGCATACCACATAATTAGCATGCATACTTAGAATGTACATGTATTTACATGCATTATGAACATAACACATCACATTATCTCATCTCATCCTAACTCATTCATATATATAACATACAAGCACATAACATGTATATCACTTACTTCTTTATGTATTCCCATAAATTAAAATGCTCCATTATACATATAGTATTTTGTGTAATCATGTTTGAATCCAATTACATGCATACTTAGTCATATACATATATTTATACACCATTTTACATCATAATGCCTATAATTGCATTATACCCATAATATAACTTCTACATCCTATTCATACATTCAATTCATCTTAAAAGAATCATCATACACCTCATTTACCATTTAACATATTTAGAGCCATAATTTACAAATATAGACATTTTATATATAATCATATACATTTACATATTATGTAATTTTTTTAGGGCACATATGAATTGGCACAATTTAATGCAAATAAACTTACTATAAGGGATACACTTATGTCACTAAGCTTAATTAGTCCCCTAATAGCCTCCTTAAGTATTTACTTTCCTTTTACATTTGATCCTTTCCCTTTCCTTCATAAGCATACACCATAACCACATAAAAAATTCATAACAATTATAATATGCCTTAATTCTTTTGATTAAGCTTATATAGCTCTTATTTGCACCCAAAGACACCTCAAAAATTATAAAAAGCCCCAAAATAACCACACATACTATATTCAATTACTATTCATCCATAACTTCCAAAAATTCACAATAATTATAGCAGCGATCAAATTCTCAAATTGACTTGATAAATTCTCTAATTGGCATTTTATTACATCTTAGTAAAATATCAAACCTTAGAAATAACCCCTTTTTCCCATAAATGGTCACTGCTCACCCATAATATTTAGAAATTCATAATAATTCAAACATGCATTCAAATCAAAATCCAACTTGATATATCCTATTTTAGACCCTTAAATTACTACCAGAAATTATTAAAAGTCAAAAATAATCAATTACCTAATTTTGGGTTACTATTCATTCTTACATTACCCAATCGAATTTCTCCCCATTTTCTTTAATAGAGCCCTCAAATCAGATATTTAGACCATGTAAAAGCTGAATCCTTTTTCATAAAGGGTTGATTTAGTATGAGTTTTGGTAGAAATTAGAAGAAGAAGAGCTTAGGAAACCTTAAATGGCTTATTTGGCTATTCACGTGAAAGAGAAAAAAAAAAGAAAAAGAAATAAATGTTGAAAAATTGTGTTTCTAGCTACTAAAAACAACTTTTATACTAATAATCAATGGACATGATCATTTCATTAAAAGAAATCCAATGGTCCATATTCAAGCCCAAGCAAAATCCTTCATTTTCTTACTTATATCTCCTATTTGCTCTTACCCATCCATTTTTCCATTCCAACATCAATTTACATATATTATAATCCAAAATAATCATATGTATTATTCCTTAAATGTCCTGAAATTCATCAAAAATTGAGATATTATAATTAAAAATGTTATTATCATCTGTACCCATTTTTCACATCATGCAATATTTGCCATTAACCCTCAAGTGGGTTAATATGCAAAACTGTGAAGTCAACTTTTTCAACATTAACATTCTAGTGGGTTAATATACAAATATACCTGATGATGAACTTTTATACATCAAGTTGTCACTAGATTAATATGGAAAATTGTAATGTTAGACTTTCACATTTTAATCCCATTGGATTCCATTTAATAGCATTAGCATTTCTAGCCATAACCACCTTTAAATGCATAATTCCAACTATGTTCAAATATATCATATGGCTTGTTTAACCATATTCCTTACCATAAATTTTGCTTTTTAACCAGCTTATAAACTTCATTCTAATTCCATAATTTACTTAAAAATATTCCAACATTTACCTTTAACCTTATTGTGAGTTAACAGACAAAAACAAAAATAACTGACTTTTACACATTAACCCCCTAATGGGCTAATGTGCAAAACTATGAAATTACACATTCAACATTAACTTGCTAGTGGGCTAATGTTATGTATCAAGGGATTTTAGGAAAATAGCATATTATGCTTTAAATTTTCCACAGGTTAGTATACAAAATTGTAAGGTTACACTCCTATTCTTTAGCATTAGTGTGACCCTAAATCTTAGGTAATACTTTTCACATCCCAAAAATTACTATTCATAATATCGAGATTTTCGGGCGTTACAAGGCAACTAAAGCCATGTGAATAGAATTACTTGATGCATGACTTGGAATTAGCTGCTATTATTTTTACCTTAGGAGATATTATTTGTTGAGTGAGATATGCTAGATTTACACTGATCACCAAAACATGAAATATCTCCCCATGCAAAATAAGCTAAATCTGAGATAGCGAAGGTGGATGGAATGGATAAAAGATTATGATTGTTTGATTGACTACCATTTAGGAAAATCTAATATAATAGCTTATGCCTAAGTTCATAGCTACTATGAATGCCAAGTTTGAATACATTCAGGATACAAATAGTACTAGCAAAATTAAGGGTGAAACCTAATTTGATACAATAAGTGAAAGAAGCACAAGCTCGAGATAATCATTTTTATATAGGTAATGAGTTAGGTCAAAGAGGGGAAGACTATAGAATTTGAGATCAAGGTAAATGGATGTTTATACATTCATTATAGGTTATATGTACCTAAAGTTGGGGAAATTAAGACACAAATCCCAAAAGAAGCACATGATACTCCTTATGCTATGCATATAGGGTTCACGAAAATGTACCTTAATCTAAAATCACATTAATAGTGACTAGGAATGAAGCAAGATATGATTAAATATGTAACCTAATGTATTACATGTCAACAAGTGAAGGGTAGACATTAAGTTCCCTCTAGGCTACTGCATCCCATAGCAATTCCAGAATAGATGTGAGAGAAAATCAGCATGGACTTTGTGATAGGTTTGTTGATGACCAGAAATAAATGCAACATATTATGGTTGATTGTAGATAGACTAATAAATAGCTCATTTCATTCTAGTCAAAATGGATTATTCCTTGGAAAAATTAGAACAATTGTAAAATTAAAAGATTGTTAAGTTGCATATAGTGTATTTTGCTATAATATCTAATCAAGATCCCTAGTTTACTTCTAAATTTTGGAAGAAGTTATAAGAAGCTTTGGATATCCACCTCACTATTAGTACAACCTTCTATCCTCGGATAGATGGATAATTAAAACGGGTCGTATAGATATTGAAAGATTTGTTGTGGAGTTGTGTCATCAAATTTAATGGAAGCTGGG
>CANXYI011002088.1:0-10165 GCA_948208565.1 Hura crepitans
AATACATTTTATTGAGCTACCAGGGTTATCATTTTAGAGGAAAATTGGATTCTGAAGTAGACGTATCTTGGTATTACTCCAGTGTTCATTACTTTTTTTAAAGAAAGGCATCTATTGAAATAAAAGCATTGAGAATATAGCTATGAGAGCTATGTGATAAGAGTCTTATTAGACTCAGTATAATTTTTCAGTGAGTGTTTAAGCTATCTATGAGAAAGCAAGATAGGTCACTCAGGTTGTGCAGTGTTTTAAAGTGATTGAACAGAATGATTGTGTAGGATCATTATTTCCTATTCTGGGTGACGATCTTCTTGATCATTAAGAGAGGATGGTCTTATTTCTTTTAAAGTTAAGTTAAGATTTGGATATTATCTGCTAAGGATGTTGGGAAGTTAATATTACCAAGATTTGCTCCTAGTACCTAATGTGGACATTATGAATTTTCGATGATGTCCTCAGGGCTCACTAATGCCTTGGCAATTTCATGGATTGCAGTGGGCAAAGTTTTAATTTTATGTAAACCAGTAGTAATGATGTCCTTGGATGATCTTTTGGTGTATTCTAAGAACCAGAGAGAGTATGAACAATATCTGAGGGTTGTGATACGGACCCTAGAAAAAGGATGGTTGTATGCTCAACTCAATAAGTATGAATTGGGCAAATAAAATTTTTCTTTAGGCCAACTAGTAGCAATAGAGAGAGCCAGAATTAGCCCCAGTAAAAGCAAGGTAGTGTTGGGATTGAAACCCTCTAAACTTATAGACCTTTATTGTTGTTACTCCTTTGACGGGACTAATAAAAAAAGAGGTAAGAATTGTATGGAATAATCAATGTCAAGATAGTTGCTAAGTTGAAATAGAGGTTGACAGAGGCTCATATCCTGATTCAACTTGAATAGGGTAAGAACCTTGTTATGTGCAGGGGGCTTCACTAAATGGCTTGTTAGATGTTAATGTGAGATGGTAAGGTGGAGGCTTGTGCATTCAGACAATTAAAGCCATAAGAGAAGGATTGTCTTACCCCTAATTTGGGGCTAGTTATCATTGTAGTTGTGTTGAAGTAAATGATGGCATTATCAGTATAAAAAGGAATGCAGTATAAATACGAATCATTAAACTTTAAAACATCCCTTACTCGGGAGAAAAGACTTGAGATAAAGAAGCTAGGTAGAGTTGATTTAGGATTTTGATTGCCTAATTGACTACCTACCAATGAAAGATGCTATGATAGTAGAGGCTAAGTATAAGAAATCTATAGTGACCTTAAGAGATCATGAATGTTAGGTTACTAGCTATTTCAAAAGGGGCAGTAGTGGATGAAGTTCAAATAAAGTCAAATTTTAGATAGTAGGTCAAAGAGAATTAGGTGAAAGATAAGTAAATGGTTTAGATAATTAGCCAAGCTAAAAAGGGAAGACCTCAGAATCTCAGTTGACAGTAAGTAAGTAGTGGACTTATCAGAATAGATTGTGTACATTTTGTACAGAGGATCTAGGTTGTAAATGTTTAAGGAAACCTATGAGTCTCCTCGTTCTAGGTATTTTGAAAGAAAAAAAATCTAAATTTAGGAATCTTATTTTTTTTGATGGCTTGGTATAAGAAGAAATGTGGTAAGTTATAATACCCAGTATATGATATACTAGCAGGTAGAAGCTGGGCATTAGAATCCTTCTAAATTGTTGTATTTTGCAGCTATATCAAAGGCATAATGACAAAAATTAACTTTAACTTTGGTAATGAGTTCATTATTAAGTAAAGATAAATACAGTGGCACATGAATAATTGTTGACAGATAGTCAAGATAGTTCAATTTACCCAGTTAGAATGGGTTAGTTTTTAAATAGATTGGCTAGACTATATGGTAATGAGACCCTTAGATCATGTGCTATACCAGTGACTGTCATGTGGATAAAGATTTTATTTTATTTCTAGATTTTGGTAGAAGCTACCAGCAGTTTTAGGCATCAGACTAGCTCATCAGTTAGTTTATCATCCTCAGTCTGATTTATAGTTAGAGAGGGTGATAGAAGTAATTGATGATATATTGTGAGATAGTATTACTAAGCTTATAATTATCTGATATATGTATATGTATTTTGGCAAAGATTGCCTATGATAATATTAACTAGTTTAATGTGGAAATGGACCCTTATGAGGTATTGTATGATAGACAATGCAAGACCTTTCATGATTGAAGTAAGATTGAGATAGAAAGTCTCCAGAGTAAATTTGATTAAAAAGGCTATAGAAAGTGAAATGAATCAATAAAAGGCTAAAAGTAGTATGATTAAACCAAAATTTTGTGCTGACTTGAAGCAGGAAAATAATGAATATTTAGTTAGAGATAAAGTATTCTGGAGCTTTTCTAAGGAAATAGGTGCAGAGATCCGGGAAAAAGGTAATTGAGTCCTAAGTTATCGGATCTTATAGGGGTACAGATAAGGTTAAAACCTCTAGCAAAACATAGTGTTTTATGTTTTATGGTCAAGGGGTACAAAATAGATCAGCTACATATGACTTCGATGACAGCTATTAAGGTATAGCAAGATATCAGTTATGACAAGGAAATAGTGTAGAGCATAGTTCGTGAAATGAGATAATTGTAGAAATGAATCCATACCACTACTACAGTGCTATGGAGGTATAAAAGTAAGAGAGGAAATTACCTAAGAGCTAGATGAGCAAATGGAAGCTCAGTATTTTACTTCATTTGCTTTAGGTAATTTCAAGGAAAAAATTTTTTAAAGAAGGGAAGAAATGTAACACCCACATTCTGAGGCTCCGTGAACGGTGCCATAAGGTTTAAGAAGTGCACCCAAGGTGCTGGGTCACTTGCACATAGATCGACGTATCAGCACAGGTCGTGAAACTTTGAGGGGCCTTAATTTGATGAAATAGGCAAAATTTAAAAAATTAATAGAACTAATAATTCATTTCGAACTATAAGCTACCCATCGAGCCAATAAAAAATTTTTCGAGCCGAAATTGACTTGGGATATGCCTGAACAGACCCGAAAATAGTGGACCCTAAAGTTAAAAAATCACACTGAGTCTAATGGTGAAAGAATTTTTGGAATCAGAGGTTGTTTGAAAATTTTCATAATTTTTTAGGTTGGCATGCAAATTGAGGCAGTCTAAAAATTACCTTATCGATGGAATTTGGCCACAAAAATATATGACTAGGTAGAGAAAATTAAAATATGAATTTTAAAATAAACGATGTAATTTTTAGAGGTTCTAGTGAATTTTTATGAATTTTCAAAATTTACAAAAAAATTAGGATGGTTCGAGAATTTCTAAGACCACTTTGATGTGTTAAAATAGGGCTCACATCAATGCCCACTTGCCAAGTGGCTTAGCCCACTTACCAAGTGACAAGAAAGCCAGGACAAGTGGATTTCCACTTGTAAAGGACAAAACTCCCTCTCCCCATTTTCTGCCTAGTTGCCGATGCCAACCTCTCAATTTTTAGGCAATAAGTTTCTACTTGATTATCCAAATGGGTTGATTCTAATGGCTAAAATTTCCTATGGATGTTAGACACCACAAGAAAAAGAATCAAACCAAAAGGAGTTTCCATTTGAGAGATCAAATTCAAAAAATGAGACAGACTCATAGTAGTCTAGAATAATGTATATGAGGTGAATTCTTAGTTGTACCTTATTTCTTTGGCTTTTTGGGTATTTTTTATGCTAAATCATAGCTAAGACCTATATGTGTTTGTGTAAAGGGGATTAGTGGCCATTGGAAGCCAGCTTAGAGGTCACGAAAGAGGCACAAGATTATCATGGCTATTAGAAATGGACTGGCAGCATGACTTTAGATGGGAATGACATCTTCAAAGAGTTATGTAAGTGAACTTTTAGCTCTTTCTTCATGTCTTGAGGTACCTAGGAGGTTGAATGTTGAGTTGTGATGGTTGGATGGTTAAGCTTAGTCTTCAATTATTCTTTAAAAATGTTGATTATGTGAACACCTTGTGAGTTAGGAACTAAGTTTCAAGAAATTTGCAAAGTTAGTCTTATTTCCCTTAATGAATTTGAAGGGTATGGATGCTTGCCTTGGTTATACATTGGCTAGAATGTAAATTTAGTATTGTGTGACATGTTGGGAATAAGTTTATGGCTATTAAGGTTAATACCCGAGAGTCATTAATACTCGAGAGTCATTCTTAATTAGTTTTGTGATATTGGCAAGTGCCTTATGAGAATTTCTTGAAATTGAGTGTAATTGTGTTATGGCATATAAGTGTGTGGGAATATTAATGAATCTAGAATGATTAATGAAATATGCCTAGTTTAATTGGAAAATCCATGAGCATGTACTAGTGACATGGCTTATAAGGTAGCCTATAAAAGTGCTTAGCATGTACACTACTTTGGTAATGGCATTGGCCTATAATTATTATGTAAAATTTGATCACACATGTGATATGTTATATCTTAGGAAGGTGTCTTTGGAATGACATGTAATTAAGGTTATGGAAAATGTATTGTAATAGCCCTGAAGTGAATAGTGTGTATGGTCTAGTAACATTTTAAATACACTTGAAAATATACCTTTGAATGATTAAAAAGAGATGTAATTAAAATGCATGGTAATGGCCTAGAATAATGGTTAAAAATGACTTGAAATAATAACCTAAAAGTGACTTCAAATAAGCTAATAAAATGATCCATAGTTGTGCCTTTGAGAGGCTAGAACCAAACTATGTTTGGTTATGGAATCGACGCAGTTAATAATGGCATTTGTACCTAGATTTTTGCTATGGAGTTGGCCTAGTTTCTATGGCTTTGATGCCTATGTTTTTGGCCATGGACTTGGCCCAGTTATAGTTGGCCTAAGGCCCATTAAAGTGTTAAAAAGAATGGTGAAAACTGAATTGTATTTGGACTTAAAATAGTCCTAGAAAACTAATTTCCAAAAGTGGTCAAAATGACCTATAACTATCCAGTTGACCTCTACTTGAACCAAAAATGTCACTGGACTAGAAAGTATTAACTTTTCAAATAGAAATGCCATGATAAATCATACCATATGAAACTTAGATTTTTGCTCATAATAGACTAAAATTTTCTAATGAAATTTTACTTGGTAGAGCTAAAAAGTGGCTATACCAATCTGAATAAATTTTTAAAGTGTAAGATAAAATTTTATCTGTCTATTTTTGACACTAAAATATTATAAGAACAAAATTTGCATAATAAATAAAGTTAAATTAAGCTATTTGGCCCATTGGTTAGACACCCACTAGATGGGTTAATTGGTCAACTTAGGGTTTGGTAGCTGCTAGTTTATTAGTGGCTAGAGAGGTCTATGAACTGATCTCCATTATGTCACCTAATCTTTGATGGCATCTATTAGTGGCTAGAGAGGTTTACGGACTGATCTCTATTATGCCACCTAATTATTGATATTTATTTATGGTTAAGGAGGCCTACTGGCTGATCTCTATTATGCCATGTAGTTATTTTTATTGTGTTTGGGAAGGCTATAACTGATCTCCTTTATGGCACACTGATCGGTGTAGTGACATAGGTCCAAAATTATGGATATAAGAATTAAG
The DNA here is from genome assembly GCA_948208565.1 of Hura crepitans. NCBI lineage: Eukaryota > Viridiplantae > Streptophyta > Magnoliopsida > Malpighiales > Euphorbiaceae > Hura > Hura crepitans. Next base: position 5,566 of record CANXYI011002088.1, read on the forward strand.
CCTAATGGAATAGTACTTTCTAAGTTGTTGATGTAAGACAGGCTATTTAAAGGATATTTTAGACAGTTTGCATAGATGTGCTGGATCAGTTACAGTGAAATAAGTTAAGTAACAACTAGAATAATTATTAAGAATGAAGTTAGGCTTATTTGAAGGACTTTTTCTCAAAAAGTATTAAAAGTAATAATACAATAAAAGGGTATTTTAGTAAATTTTTCATATATAGGTGAATAAAGTGATATGTGTAAAGTATACCTATTAAAAGTAATAATACATACTTTAAAATAATTTATTAAGTCATAAAGGAAATTTTCAGACTTTAAAAACACCTTAGGGTTATTTTGGTAAATTGGCACCCTAATGATGAATTAAGTCAGATAATATAGTACAATCATTCTTAAACTGTACAAATAAGTTAATGATATAAATAATATGATTAAATTGCTTTAAGTTCACCACTGGGTATCTTATATACTCAACATACTAATTTTTGTGTGTAGGTAGACTACAGCAAGATCTACCTCGTAAAGCATGACAACAGTGGTACAGAGGATACAAGTGAATACATTGGAAGTAATTTTTGGTACAGTTAGATATCCATGTACGTAGGTGTGAAATGGGTAGGAAATGTATATAGGCTTTAGAATGTAATGTAATTGAGCAAAAATGACTTACTGATGTAAATTAAGTGATTATAATTCTTCTTTGGTGAACAAATGAATATATGTGATGTTTATGTTGATATGAGCCTAAGGCCTATATTTATGCTTATTTTATATGTGGCCTAAGGCCTATGTTTAATGTGTGTTAGATAATGATGATAGGCTGAAAATAGGGGACCAGATGGGTCCAAGTGTAATGACTAGCTTATAAAAGTGTTTAACTAGTTTATTTAAATTTTAGGTTAGGACTTGAGTAGCCATTATGCTGCTGAATTTTTAGGTGATATTTAAGGGTTAGTAGATTTCTTCTGTCAGGACTAGATCATGTTAATCTTAACCTAAATGGACTATAGGGATTGACAGAAGTGGTTTTAGAGTCAGATAGCATGATTTGGAGTGAAATTAGTAAAAGTTAAATAAATGACCTTGGGAGAAATCTTAGGATTGATGACCTGGCAGGAAGTGCGCCTCTTATTAGGTTTCTTTAGAAAGTAACCTATAAATGGCATTTGAACTGCATATAGCTAGACCTAGATTTATGGCATGATTTAGGATAAAATTGGACTTATACATACATAGTAAAAGGACCTAAAATTGATGTCTGTAAATGACCTATAATTGTCTGTTAGGACTAAAACAAACCTGTAACTATCCGGGTTAAAATTTAATTGTGAAAATAAATTCATAACTGACTATTTGTGAATTATAAATATTATGAAATGATGATTAGTAAGTAAATTGACATAAAATAAAGATAAATGGCCTATTAGTTAGACACCCACTAAATGGGTTAACCAGCCAACTTAGGGATTAGCAGCTGCTAGATTTTTTTTATTGGCAATTGTTGGATTTGAGAGGTCTACGAACTAATCCCTGGTATTTATGTTATGATGTTTGATTGTGATCACTAGGTTTTGGAGGTCTATGGATTGATCCCTTATATCCAGATTGTGATGGTTGATTGATGATTTGTGGATTTAAGAGGTCTACAAACTGATCCCTAGTATCCATATTATGATATTTAATTATGATTATTGGATTTGAGAGGTCTACGGATTGATCCCTAGCATCCACTATTTATTTTAGAGGTTCTAATGATCTAATCCCTGCTATTAAACTGGGTCGATGCAGCGGTAGGGTCTAGAATATGGGCCACTGCATAGTTTATGTTCCCTCTTAGTCTAATGTCTTAAAGTGTAGTTTACCTAGTCGAGCCTATTTAATAAATTAAATATTTTACCTGGTGATAGAAAATAACAAGACTTACATGAATGGCATTTTATAATGATAGGTAGTATAATTAATTACATTATCAGACTGATGAATAAAATATTATTATTTTGCTACATTAATACTATGTATTGCATCTCTACATCTATGGAATGTTATTTCATCTAAGTGCTTACATGTGACATGTTTTTAATGCATTAAATTCACCAATGAGTTTATACTTAGCGTACTAGTGTTTTGGGTGCAGGTAACAGTAAGTAGCAGTCCAGCCTCAAGTATTGTACAATATAGTAGCAGAGGCACAGAAGGGTATAACATTTTGCATTTTTAAGGGTTTTAGTAGGCATTCATGTAAATACTATAAATTTTGAGTCCCATTAGCTTAAAAGCTATAGGTGTTTGTAATGATAAGTTGTATATGTGATGTAAATAAACAGACCTATTGAATGGTAATAACCTCTATCTTAGTTTGATGTTATGGGCCTAAGGCCTCTGTGATGATGATATGTTTGTGATATATATGTTGATGATAATGGAGGTCTAGAAGGGTCCAGTATTGAGGTGTTACTTGGCATTGCACTAGTATCGATAACTCAATATCGAATGGCTCTGGCAAAGTTAAAAGAGTTAAAGATTTAGCTTTAAGAGTTATTGTATAAGGGCTTTATAAGATTGAGTGTTTTGCCACAGGGAGCACCGGTTGTATTTGTAAAGAAGAAGGATAGTTCTCTTCAGCTATGTATAGATTATCGATAGTTGAACAAAGTGAAAATCAAGAATAAGTATTCATTACCATAGATTAATTATCTTTTTTATCAGCTTAGAAGTGTTGTATTGTTCTCCAAGTTTGATCTGAGATCAGGTTATTACTAGTTAAGAGTGAACAAGTCTAATGTGGTGAAGACAACTTTCAAAATGAGATATAGCCACTATGAGTTTTTAGTAATGCCACTTGGGCTTATCAATGCTCCTATGGCTTTTATAGATCTAATGAATAGAGTCTTCAAATAGTATCTTGATTAGTTTATAGTTGTCATAATTGATGACACCTTGGTTTAATAGAGAAGAGCATGAACATTATTTGAGGATAGTTTTGTAGATTCTGAGAGAAAAGAAGCTTTATGCCAAACTCAGTAAGTGTGAGTTCTAGCTTAGTGAATTTTTTTTCTTAGACATATAGCTTCTATAGAGGGGATTCAAGTTGATCTTAGTAAGATTGAGGCAATCATAAAATGGAAGCCACCTAGGAATACCACTAAAATTAGAAGTTTCCTTAGTTTGGTAGGGTATTACAGATGGGTTTTAAAGGGTTTCTCTTTAATAGCAGTAACTATAACTCATCTATAAAGGAAAGATGTCAAGTTTTTTTCGGACAACCAATGTCAAAAGAGTTTTAACAAGCTTAAAGTAATGTTGACAAAAGCATCTATTCTTGTTTAACCAATTTTTGGAATGGACTTAACCATCTATAGCGATGCTTCACATAATAGGTTGAGTTATGTTCTAATGTAGGATAACAATGTGGTTGCCTATGCTTTAAGACAGCTAAAACCACATAAGAAGAATTACCCTACTCATGATCTAAAGCTTACAACTATTGTGTTTGCTCTAAAGATCTGGAGACATTATCTCTATAGGGAGAAGTGTTATATTTATACCAACCATAAGAGTTTAAAGTATATTCTAACACAAAAGGAGCTAAACTTGAGATAAAGACATCGAATGGAATTGATCAAGGACTATGACTATTTGATCAATTATTATCTTGGTAAGGCCAATGTTATGGTAAATGTTCTAAGTAGAAAGTTTATGGAAACCATAAGAGCCATAAATGTTAGATTACAGCTTATAGTGATGCTTTATTGGCAGAGATGTAAGTCAAGCCCAGTTTGTTATAGTAAATCAAAGATTTTCAAAAAGATGATTAGAGATTGATGAGTGTGATAAGTGCCATCTAAGAGGGGAAGCCCACTAAATATGAGATAAAGAGTTATGGTTACTTATACTACTAAAATAGAATCTGTGTTCTAGATGTGGAAGAGTTGAAGAAGAAGATTTTAGATGAGGTTCACAATGCTCTTTATGATATGCATCCTAGTAGCACAAAGATGTATCAAGATTTGAAATTAAAAGTATGTGACCAAGTGCCTTACTTGTCAATAAGTGAAGGTAAATCATCAGGTTCCATTAATATTGTTGCAACCTATAGCAATTCCATAATAGAAATGCGATAAGGTTATAATGATTTTTGTTGTTAGTTGCCTATGACAAAGAGCAGGTGTGACTCAATATAAGCTTTGGTAGATCACTTGACCAAGATAGCTCATTTTATACCAGTGAGGATTAATTACTCATTGGAGAAGCTTGTTGAGTTATACATAGATGAGATCATCAAATTGCATGGAATGCCATCTTTCATTATATCTAATTAAGACCCATAATCTACATTGAGGTTTTAGAAAAAGCTTTATAATGCCTTGGGTACATAGTTGAGCTTCAACATGCCATTTCATCCGTAAACTGATGGACAATCAAAAAGAGTCATTCAGGTAATCTTTTGATACTTGAGTGATTGGATATTTAGTTATGTATGATGTTATGCTCATATTAAAGCATGTTTATCAAATGTTTGAGGACATGTTAAGGAGTTATACCATTGAGTTCAAGGGTAGCAAGGATTGCTATCTACTGTTGGTAGAATTCGCTTA
>CANXYI011002327.1:0-12910 GCA_948208565.1 Hura crepitans
TTTTTAATAAAGTATAATAGGTTTTATAACGAGATTAGGTTTTTTTTTTTCTTGGAGGAAAATTACAAGTGTGTTTTTTGCTTATCACTCATAAAGTCCCTTTTTTGGATAAAAAAAAGTTGCATTTTATAGGGTGTAAAAACCCGATACAAAAATAGGTTCAAGGGGCCCATAAAAAGCCCCTTTTTTTGTAAGAAAATCATTTTTCAAGCCTAAAAAGTTTGTCTCATGGTCATCACATGATCTTCATATGGCTATCATGTGATGTCTATAAAACATTATCCTCAAGTCTTTAGAGGTGTTCTTTAGCTCAGTCTCAGTGTTATTTAGTTTTTTTAGAGTTTTTTATAGTTTTTTTCTTTAGTTTTCAAACCTTTTCCTTATATCTCTCAAGACCTCCTCAACTTTTGGGAGTTTCATGGAAACCCTTTGAACTAGGAAGTATCTCAAATCCATGCATTTATAGTTACCCCCATTTTGATAGGAATCGCATCAAAGTTTAAAAGAAAGAAAGAGAGTATACATGCTTCTCGAAGTGTGTCCAAGAGCTCCTTCTACTTCATAGGTGTGACTTAAGTCAGTCTTAATGAATCATGCTTTTAAAAGTGAAAATGATGCCTTGAGGATAAGTGTACATAAGAGCTCCCTCTACTCAGTAGGTGTAATCTAAGTTGTGTGACACCCCTTACCCGATCTGGTCATTAGACCTGAATAAGGAATGCACACAAAAACATGTTATCTAAACTTATATAAAACCTTAACTCATTAAAATATAATTTAAACCTTGTTAATAAACATATTTTTCATAAAAATACAAGTTAACAAAAACTTTTCAAAATCTAGGTCCAATCCATATATGAGAATTTCTCATGTCGAAAATCTAGCAACATAATGGTTATACCAAGACACTAAATGTGAAAAGTAACCTACATTATAAAAACACTTTTATAAATAGTTTAAACTCATTCTCTAACTCCTGTTATCCTTTTGATCACTCTAATCAATTACCATCACAAAAACACAAACCATGCAATAGGAAGAGATATCATACAAGCAAAATAGTTTAAAAAATGACTTTAATAAAGTTACACACATTTAAAACCTTAATTTACATTTCCATACAGTTTAGGCCCACTTTTCCAAAAATTATATCACATGAGTGCTTTACATCTATACATCACATAATCTAGATATATGTACAAAAACATACCAAAAGAATCACCTTCTCTTGATAAACTTGATAATCTGAGGCTGTAGCTTATATTGTCTCCTTACTTACGCATCACAAAGATGAATGCACTAAGCAATTGCTTAGTAGTGTAATCAAAATAACTTATATAATCATGCCATATAACATCATATATTAATAGATAAAATATAGACATTTAACTTATTACATGATATGCAACTTTATACATAACATACATATGTGCGATAACATGGCATAAATAATAGACATAATACATCATAAGGTCACACATTAGTATAAAATTCATACATTATGAAAACCATGTTAAGTCTTTTTTAGAATCCATTCATTATGCCCATACTTAAGAAAATACATACACTACGAATAATAGAGTATCAGTGGACCACCTAGGCCTTTAGGACCATATGAACTCAGCATGCATTAGACAATAAGGTCAGAAAATTAAAGCCGAAGGTCAAAACATCAGACTTAAAGGTTAACATGCATCAGACCCAAAGGTCAAAAAAATTATAAGACATATAGGTCACATCATAATAACCTAAAGGTTCACACATTAAAACTCAAAGGTTATATAGGTACAAAAGTACCCTAGCAACTACTATCACTCCTAGTTGATCAATTAACCAATCCGACTCGACTGTTTACTTGCATGGGCTACTAACCAATTTACTTTTAATTTCACCTTATTACTATAATTTAAGATAGCTGATAACTAAAATGGGTTAGCCAACCAATTACCAAATAGGGAAAATGTATTATCTCTTGATTTTTAAAATCCTTATTTCTTATTAACATGATTATACGTCTTATGTCATGAAAATGTCACATCAAAGCCATCTTCTAGCATAAGCTCATAACATGCATTATGCCATTAAATTTTTCTCATAAGACACATCATGCATTCTCTTTGTTCTCATAACATATCACTTATCATTATAACATTACATTATTATGTAACATCTCATTATGTCACACTTTACACATAACATGCCTTAAACACACTATGGCCATCACACAAGACTATTAGACCATACCTTCATACATACACATGTCTTGTATTTCCTCATATTACACATTCATTTCACTTATACATGATCACTTACATCAAATTCATTACATACATGATCCATTTCATTCATTATATGGAATACAAACACATATAAATGCATATAGGCCATTCGACCATCATGTCTCCACCACTCATAACCCATATTCACTTATGTTATACATCTTATCTCATGTCCACTTAATCATATACATTAATTTATGGACATACATCATCAATAGCTTGCATATGTGAGACATACATATACATACATGCCTTTAGGCTATTCGGCAATCACACACCATGCATGCTACACATACATTTTAATCATATTACATGCTTCAATGCACATCTATCATATCATTAAACATTATCACATGCCATTAATATTCATAGTTGGTTAATTACACATAAACGTACACATATACATAATGCATATACATTAAGGCATATATGAATTTACACAATTTGTTTCAATTACACTTACTTTTAAAGTCTAAAAACACCATTGAGGCTCACCTATGCCTTCTCCTTGCCCTTACTTTATGTTTTTTTGGGTTCCTCAACTGTCTATAATAAACTCAATATATAAAATTCATATAAAATAAACCAAACACAAAAACAAAAAAATGGACAACATATATATGCTCTCAGGCACCTAGGGAACATGGAAAAAATATCAAACTTTAAAAAAACTTACTCGATCAAACCCGAGTTACTATTTAACGAACTAGAATATAAGCTAAAATCTTCAATTTTTCATAAATCTCAAGCTAAAAATGAGGTGTAGAGGCTATGGAGGTTTAGAGTCAGGGCTTAAATGTGTCAAAATAGGCTTAAAAAAGAAGAAAGAAAAGCAAAAATGGCTTCTTTTCCCTAGAGAAGCCATCGGCTGCTATAGGGCAAATGAGGAAGAAAATTATTCCTCCTTTGACCCAATTTTGGCCTATTTATAAATATTTTTTTGCCTTATTTTTAACATCCATTAAGCCCTTAAAATCCAATAAATCAAACCTCATGAACCTCTAAAAATCCAAGCTTAAAAATTGTGAAAAACCAAATAAAAATGTAACTTTTTATATTACCCGATTTTTGTAAAAATACTTTTCGATATCTAAAATTCCAATTCCAAAGCCAATAGGCTAATTAGAATATTTAAATATTAGGTTGTATTAATCCCAAAATTTTTTGAGCAAAATTTGAATATTTTACGGTTCAGCTAAAATTAGGTCACTATTCACGTGACACTACCATAAAACTTAATTGTCATTTTTAATCATCTAAATGATTTTGTTTTAACTTCAAATTTCACCCAAAATTATGTTATAATTAATACTTTCATTCAATAAGATTAGTGTGACCCAACCTCAGGAAATACTATTCATGTCCTAAGAAGTACTATTCATAACACCTAGATTTTTTGGGCATTACAACTCGACTTTAATGAATCATGCACTTAAGATTGGAAATGATGCCTTGATGTGAATGTGTCCAGGAGCTCCCTTTGCTTGGTAGGTGCCACTTAAATCAACTTTGTTGAATCATGCTCTTAAAAGCGAAAATGATGCCTCAAAGCGATATGTTTAAGAGCTCCCTTTGCTAGGTAGGTGCAACTTAAGTTAGGTTTGTTAAATTATGCTCTCAAAAGCAAAAAAAAAATGCCTTAAGGCTGAATGTTGATGTTGTTTTGAAAAGATTCTAGCCTTTTGGTTTCCAAGCTAGTAAGCTTGGCACTGAAGGGAGAGGTAATGAACTAGATAGCAAAAAGCTAGTAAGCTTTTAGAAACTGACATGTAATCATTAATTAATGGTTAACTGATTTATATATATTTTATATTTTACATTTTCATACTAAAAAATATTTTATTTTATAAATATTATGATACATTAATTTTTAAAATATTATAATGCATATTTTTAATAAACAAATACTAAAACTATCTTCCTAAATCAATTATATATGCTTTGATTGGTGTATAATAGGCACATTATTATTAATTTCATATTAAATATATGTAATCTATATAATTATTTACATCAACTTTATTTTTCTTTTCATTTTTTTATTTGAGTATTATATTTGATTTATAATTTTATTTTGAAGCATTTTTAAAAGGACTTTATAATTTGTATGGTTTTATTATACTAGTATGTTAAAAGCTTTAATGATTCTAATGGTTAAATAAAAATCTATCAAAAAATTTATTAAAAATCAAAATCAGTATAATAATTAACCAAAATTAATAGACTGGTTAATAAATTATTAATGTACCGATTAACCGGTCCATAAACACCCTGATAATCCTTGCTATTTTTTACAAGATCAAAGTTCATTATTAATGTTTTATATCATTTTAAAGATGAATTTCTACCTTTGATGTGTCTGAAGTTTAGAGTTCTATTGATTTCCTTAAGGCCATAGAAGAATCACTATATCTAGTACGCCTATAGAACACATGTGTACAAGTGGCTAGGCTTACACTGCCAAAAAAAAAAAGTGGATGTGCATACTTGTCAACTTTGACTTTTTAACTTTGACTTTAACTTTGGCTACCACATCATTGTCTGTGTAATGCCCTAAAAATCCCAACATTTTATGAATAGTACTTTCTCGGGTGAATAGTGTTCTCAAGACCCAAAATGCATTAAAGTCACTCAATGAAAGTATTAGTCATAAAGTAATTCTAGGTAAAGTTTGAGATTAATCGGATGTCATTAGAGTGGTTAACAATGCTAAGAAAGTTTTTACAATAATGCCTCAGGAAAAGTGACCAGGCAAAGCTGAATCGTAAATTATTTTCAAAGTTACTCAAAAAATTATAAAACTTATACGACCTAATACTCAAAAATTTTAACGAGTGTAATGGAGCTAAAATTGGAATTTTTAGACATCGAAAAGTAATTTTTCTAAAATCGGGTAACATGAAAATAGTGTTTTTAATCGATGTTATTTATTTTTTGAGCTTTAATTTTTAGAGACATGTGAGGCATAATTAAAGTGAAATTATAAAATAAAAATGGCTATTAATTGGGCTCGAGAAGAGAAAGAAAAATGGGAGAACATGCAAAAATAGTACATTTTGGTGAGGGGTATAAATAGTCAACTTACAAAATTAAAAAGTCAAAAAACTCCTCTCATTTCTCCTCCTCCTTTAAGTCGACAACAATAAGACTCTCTCTCCTCCATTATTAATTCTTCTTCTTTCCATTAGAGCTCAAATCTTCCCATTAAAATGAAACCAAGTAGCCTCTATGCCCTAAGGCACCTCTAAAAAGTGGAATTTTAGAAAGAGGGTGGTGAGATTGGATTAAAATCAAGTAGATGAGAAAAATGAGCATAATATGGCATAATGTACCTAATATGGAGCAAAATATAGCTAAATAGCTAAATATTGTAGTTAAGGCTAAAAAGGCCTAAAATGGAGTTAATTCATTTGTTTAGCATAATTATGTGTGAAAGGAAGTGATAGAATGCATTAGAATTGATAAGTGCCCGAAATGTGCATATTTGGTTCAAATGACATAATATGGAAAAATGACTAAATTGCGTATAAGTGAGTGTAATCTCATATTTACATGTATAATCATTATGTTTGCTTGATGTACAAATTGAATGCACAACATATGGTTTTTTTTATGAATATAGGTCAAATGGTTTAAGTGTCATTTTAGAGGTTTTTAATCTTAAGTGCTAAATATGATATGATAGGTTAAATGGCCCTAATATGTGCACTTAGGAACATCAATTAAGCTTTGAGGCATGTAATAAGTATCTTGCATTACTTATGATTGTTATAAGCAATTTAAGGCTTTGATATAAGGTTGGCTGAATGGTTTGGAAAGCAAACATTGCATATGTGTGCTAACATAAGCTAATTAAAAAGAAATGAGTGTGAGGACCTAGTGGCCGAAATTACCACATAGGCATGAGGGCTTAAAATTGTTGATGCCATAAGCTCTAAATGCATTGGTGTATGTATTGGAATGTGATTATGTGGTATGCTTAATTATAAGCACTAAATATGCCTATATGAACATGATGGCCGAATGGCTTATAATAAGGAATACATATGATACTTTATGAGTTATGAGAGTATTAATGCATGTAAGTTTTATTCCTCACATTTGAATATGAACATGATTATTGGCATGAAAGAAATAAAGTTTAGGACCTAAAATTTTCTTAAAACCAAAATGAGCTTAAAAAGGGTCTTTAAAAGCACATTATGCCATATAATGAGAGTTTGAGGCAAATAAGGGCATAAATTAACCTAAATGGATTTATGACCTTAATTAAGTTTATATAAGCATAATACATGCTAAAATATCCATAAATGAGATGGATAATGTGAATTGTAGTGCATATGGCATAATGGCATGTCAAATGAGCAAAAATGATGTTTTTGAAGAAAAAAAGAAGTTTTAGTCATGCAATGGCTAAACCATGGAAATTTAAAGCTATATAAGCTTATTTAATGAGATAAACTAAAAATAACAATTTTAGTCCATGAGATGCAACAACTTAGGAAATGGATAGGTTGACCAGTCAGCTAGGGGATATAGCAACTGCTAAGGCACTTCGATGCTGAGATGAGATCCAAAAGTTCACTTTTAGTCTTACCTATGGATATGTGTGCTAAGATCTTCAGATCTACATGGGTGCAGCCACAAGGTCCTATGGGGAAAACCACTATATAAGCATACGCGAGTACAGCCGTAAGTTGGGGAATCCACTGTACAACCTATGTTTAGCTGGTGCAGCAATTGAAAGGTCCAAAATATAGGCCACTACATGAGTTATGATCCCATTATCCAAAGGTTTAGGGTTATTCCCATGGGCATAAGTTAAAATAATAAGGCAAACAATATAATTGACATATAATACATGTTATGATAGATAAGTGCATGCATAATTTTAAAAATGGCTCAATTTGATAAATTGTTGGTTGGATATGTTATTTTGCTATACATGCATGACATGGATAGCATCATGCATGCTATATGTCAATTTGCTCATCAATAAGGCATATTACCATTTGCATGAATAAGATACAATATGTAATTGAATTATGCATTAATTAAAGGAGTTATGCATGTAAGTGAATGTTATGGATGCTATTGTACATGATACGTGTTTTAGACATGAATATGCCTAACATTGCATATCAGAGTATTGTGAATTATGTTATGCATGTAAATGGATTACATAAGTATATGGTATGTTAATAATGCTTATAAGCATATGTTATTTCGATTACACCACTAAACATTGGCTTAGCATGTCATTTGTTTATGATGTATAGGTAAAAAGACTATATTTTATTTCTTAAACCCTCAAGACATCAAGACTTATCAAGAGAAGGCTTTCTTTTGGTAAATTTGTATATATATGTAATAATTGTGATGTGTAGGTGCAATCAAATGTGTAATGTAAGGGATAGGCCTAAATTTGTATCTAAATTGTAACTAAAGGTTTCTTTTTGGATTTCAAAATGTGTAAACCTCATGATATTATGAAAATGCATGTTGTGTTGTATAATATCTCTTCTTGAGGTTGAGATATCCTGTGTTGTGTTGTGTGTTGTTGAGTGATTAAAGGATCATATAAAGTTTTTGGAAGTGTGTAAATGAGTTATAGAAGTGTATTTTTATGTGTAGGTTACTATTCAAAATTTGGGATAGTTCCCAGTACAGCTATTATGATACCAAAATTTTAGCACTAAGATTTTGAATATGTAACATTGTTTGAAAAAGTTTTTGTAAACCTATATTTTCACACACAATATTTTAAATAAGAATGTTGTATAACAAGTATATGGGATAAGCAAGTTGGGTTTTCTCGATATGGGTGCACACTTTAGTCAGGCTTAAAGATCAGTCGACATCTAGACCGGGCAAAAGATGTCACATTTGATGGTATTAGAGCTCCAATTTAGGCATTCCTAGGAAACATTTGAGTGTTTATAGTCTAAAGTGTACATCACATACTATTAGATGTCAAGGCTTATCAAATTATTTTCTTACCTATAGATATGATGAGTGCTTCAACACAGGGTAGTGAGGATGAAGTCAAAAGTCATACTCCAACTCTGGTAGCACCTGAGGCCACGAAAGTTGGGTCTATGTTTGTTAGCACAGCAGGACATGCATAATCATTAGAATAGGTTCCACTAGTGTTTCTGTAGGAGATGTTTTAGCTATTGAGGCAAGCTACTGGTATTGCTCCAACACCACTACCACTATAGCCTGAGGTACCTTTGGCCCTCTAGAAAACCTACTTAGAGTAGCTAAAGAAGATAAGGGCAAAGGATTCCAAAGGAGAAGGCAAGACAAAGCTTGGAAAGGTGGAGTACTAGTTATACTGCACTAAAAAAATCATGAAGTAGATGCAATGCACACCAGAAGAGAAAGTAATATGTGCTACCTCACTCCTACAAGAAGTAAAGTGGTGGGAGAACCTTATCAAGTACAAGATAGAGGATCAAGTTACATCGGATTTCTTCTTGATAGAATTCCATAAGAACTAGATTATGAAGGACTACTTTGATGATAAGAGGCAATAGTTTATAGATCTAAAGCAGGACCAAATAACCATCAATGAATATGAGAAGGATTTCACCATACTTAGCGGATATGCTAAGGACACCAACACTACTGAGGTAGACAAGTGCAAGAGATTTGAAAAGGTTCGGCATATGGAGATTAAGTCTCAAGTGGTACCAATGAAGATTAAGGATTTCTCCTAATTAGTGTCAGTTTATAGATCTATTGAGGGAGTATAAAAAGAGAAGAAAGAATTCTACTAGAAAAAGAGATCGACTAGTCTGGGAGCATCCAGTGCTACTCCATAGCTAAGGAAGAAGTATAAGGGATTTCAATCTAGTTCTACCCAACAATCTCAAAAGCAAGGCCAATCATAGAAACTGGCTCAAAGTGGAAAAGGGAAATCTAGGCAACTACAGTCACAAGATGCCAGTGCACCAGTATCAGTGGGCAAGAGAGATTTAGTTCCTTAATGTTTGACCTATTTCAAGAGGCATAGGAGAGAATGTTGGAAGAACAAGCTATGTGTGTGTTATACTTATGGATAGCTGGGTCACTTTCGTAAGGATTGTCCTTAGGGACAGAGTGTGGGTCAAAGATCAGCACCTGCACTTATTGGAGGCTAGAAAGGAAGCCAAGAAGAGAGAGCCGAAGGAGTTTAGAGAGATAGTTCAAAGTCTTGACATGAGTATAGAGCACCTGCCCATTAATGTGCCGTTAGAGCTCAAGAGGATGCTAATAAGCTAGACATTATAACTTGTTTTTTTCTCCTCTTCAACCTTTCCTATTTTAACATTGATAGATCCGAAGTCTACACATTCATATGTTTGCACATCACAAGCATAAGACTAAGGGTTAGTTTTAGAACCTCTTGACCTATAGATTATGGTTAGTAACCTCATAGGCCAGTATGTGGTAATTGACTGAGTGTATAGAGATTGCCCTTTACTAATATAAGATTATTAGTTTCTTGCTAATTTGATAGAACTACCATTCGATGATTTTGACTTGATATTAGGCATGGACTGCTTATCCAACTATCAAGCAATTTTGGACTATAAGCATAAGGTTAACTCTACAGGCTGATAATAAGTCTAAAATCATAGTCATTGGAGAAAGAATCAAGTTTTTATCTAATATGATATCTATAGTCACTGCTAGGCAGTTGATGAGGAAGGGTTGTTAGGCATACCTTGCTTATATGTATGACACCAGAATAGAAGAACTAGATGCATGTAGCATATATGTTGTGGCTGAGTTTGTTAATGTTTTTTCAAAAGAATTATCAAGTTTGCCATTAAAAAGAGAACTTGAGTTTAGTATTGAGGTTTTGCCTAGTACTAATCTGGTATTAATAGCTCCGTATTAGATAGCACCAGTAGAATTAAAAAAGTTAGAGGTTCAATTGTAAGAGTTACTAGATAAGGGTTTCATCAGACCGAGTGTTTCACTATAGGGAGCATCAGTTCTTTTTGTGAAGAAGAATTATGGTTTATTTCGGTTAAGTGTTGATTACCGATAATTGAATAAAGTGACCATCAAGAATAAGTATCCTCTACCATAGATCAATGATATGTTTGATCAGCTTAAAGGAGTCAAAGTGTCCTCTAAGATAGATTTGGGATCCGGGTACTATAAGTTGAGAATGAAGGAATCAGATGTGGTAAAGACTACTTTCAAAATGAGGTATGGTCACTATGAGTTCCTAGTAATGCTATTTGGGCTTACCAATGCTCTTGTAGCATTCATAGACTTAATGAATAGAGTCTTTAGACCCTACTTTGATCAATTTGTGGTAGTTTTCATAGACAACATTCTAGTTTACTTGAAGAACAAGGAAGAGCATAAAAAATATTTAAGAACAGTTTTTCAAATTTTGAGAGAAGAAAACTCTATGTCAAGCTCAGTAAATATGAGTTTTGGTTGAGTGCAATATCTTTTTTGGGACACATAGCATCAGTTGATGGTATTCGAGTTGATCCTAGTAAGATTGAGGCAGTAATAGAGTGGAAGCCACCTAGGAACACCATAGAGATTAGAGTTTCCTAAGGTTGGTAGGGTACTATAGATGATTTGTCAAGGGTTTTTCTTTGATAGCAGCTTCTATGACGCGGTTATTAAGGAAAGATATTCAATTCATCTGGGATGACAAGTGTTAAGAAAGTTTTAACAAGCTCAAGGTTATATTGACAGAGGCTTCAATTCTTGTGTAGCCAGTTTTGGGAAAATACTTTACCATAGTCAATGACATATCTCACAATGGGTTAGGGTGTGTTCTGATGCAAAATTGCAAGGTTGTTGCCTATGCTTCAAGACAGCTAAAGCCATATAAAAAGAATTACCCTACCCATGATTTAGAGCTTACAGCCATTGTGTTTACTTTAAAAATTTAGAGACATTATATGTATGAGGAGAAGTGCTATATCTATATGGATCACAAGAGTCTTAAGTTTATTCCTATGCAAAAGGAGTTGAACTTAAGACAGATGAGGTGGATGGAATTAATTAATGATTATGATTGCCTCATTGATTACCATCCAAGGGAGGCCAATGTCATGGTTGATGCACTTAATAAGAAGTTCACGGTAGCCTTGAGAGCTATGAATGCCATATTACAACTTGCAGGTGATAGTGCCTTGTTAGCTGAGATGTAAGTCAAGCCTAGTCTATTACAATAAGTGAAGGATTGCCAGAGAGATGATTAGAGGCTGATAAGTATTATATGTGCTATCCAAGAGGGGAAGCGAATAGAATATAAGATTAAAGGCGATGGTTGTTTATACTATCATAATAGAATTTGTGTGCCAAATGTGAAAGAGTTGAAGAAATAGATTCTATAAGAATCTCATAGTGCTTCTTATGCGATGCATCCTAGTAGCAATAAAATGTACCATGATTTGAAGCTTTCTTATTAGTGGCTAGGCGTGAAGAGAGATATGTTTGAGTATGTGACTACGTGCCTTACTTGTCAGCAAGTAAAGGTAAAGCAGTAGGCTCCTTTTAAATTACTTTATCCTATAACAATTCTAGAATAAAAATGAGACAGAGTGACCATAGACTTCGTGGTTGGGCTACCTATAACAAGGAGTAAGTGTGATTATGTATGGGTGTGGTAGATCATTTTACCAAGACAACTTATTTTTATACTAGTGAGAATGGACTACTCCTTAGAGAAGCTAACTAAGCTTTATATGGATAAGATAGTCAGGTTACATGGAGTACCATCTTCGATTATATCATATCAGGATCTAAGGTTCACATCAAGGTTTTAGAAGAAACTTTATAATGCCTTGGGTACTCAGTTGAGCTTTAGTACAACATTCCATCCACAAACTGATGAACAATCTGAGAGAATCATTTAGGTTCTTAAGGATATATTGAGGGGTTATACATTGGAATTTAAGGGAAGCTGGGACCAATATTTGCCCTTTGTTGAGTTTGCTTATAATAACAGTCATTAAGCAAGTCTAAGCATGGCTTTTTATGAGGCTTTATATGGAAAAAAAGCACAGAACACCTTTATGTTGGAATGAGCTCAGTGAAACTAAGTTCATGGAGCCAGATTTGATATAAGATGCAGAAGAAAAAGTGAAGATTATCAAAGAGAGGTTAAAGGTAGCTTTTAATAGACAAAAGTCGTATGCAGATATGAAGAGAAAATAGGTGGAATATGAGGTTTTTCTCAAGGTTTTGCCTTGGAAGAAGGTGTTACAATTTGAGAAAAAAAGGGAAGTTGAGCCCATGAGATCACAAAACATGTGGGACCAGTAGCTTACAGACTAGCTTTGCCTCCAGACTTACAGCAAATTCTTGATGTCTTTCACATTTTCGTGCTCAAAAGCTACAGATTAGATCATATGCATGTGATCACAATAAAAGACATTGAGGTTAATCCTAACTTATTTTATGAAGAAGAACCAATGAGGATCATAAACAGAGTAAAGAAGGAACTAAGGAATAAAATAGTGTCTTTAGTAAAGGTTCTCTAGAGACATCACGGGATGGAAGAGGCTACCTAGGAGGTAAAAGCTCAGATAAAGGAACAATACCCATAATTGTTTGAACTAGGTAATACTCTAATGTCGAGGACAACATTTATTTAAGAGGTGAAG